>JANHFX010018397.1:0-19426 GCA_027560015.1 Chloroceryle amazona | reverse complement strand
AAATCACTCCAGCATTTTGAATCCTAGATGAAAAAAGCATTAACTGGAAGAGTTCACCAGGCCAAATAACCAAACCAGGACATTCACATTCCCCTCCCTCCAGATACACTACTCACAGCTCAGTGTTTCTGCCTGCTGCTTCCCCAGACTCTTCCCTTCTCTTACAGGAATCCTCCAGCTGGCCCTGATTTTTCTGTGGTGCATTTTAAATTCAGCTTCTTTGCATCAATTGAATTCAGGTGCATGCAGGCATTTGGTACCTGCACCTGGTGAGACTTCCTTACTTTCTTCACTGTCTGGGTTTCCTTCTAACAAATCTCTAATGAGCAAAGTAGAAGCAAAAAAATAAAACAGTAGTTATTTCAATTATTTTCTGCCTTTCTGCAATACACAGACATTCTTTAAAGAAATGTGAGAAACCCACCACCACTAAAGGACTCCGGGTCTCCCAACATGGATTAACAAAGCCCTGCCCGAGTTCATACTGAATGCTTTGCACTAATAACTGTTGCAGTTTTCTCCTTAACAGGAGGACACAGAGGATGATATTGTCATAACTGACTATTCCATCCATACGGTCAGCGCTGGCTGACTCCCTGCATCTCTAGTACAAGCTCAGAGACCCCGAGCTGCTAGTCAGCAGCACTCCCACTGTACTCCAGAGGTCAGGATGACAGGCAGAGTGGGGATCACCAGCTTTTTAGGCACAGGTCACTTTCACCAACCCGGTACTGAATGGTTATCATGTCCCAGTAGGAGCTCCTGGCCCTTCTGTCTCCTGCACCCAGCCTCCCCACCTGCCTCCGCTGCGGGGAGTGAGGAGTGCTTACCCAGCAAGGCACCCATGGTCCACTCCGCTTCAGAACTCCCAGCGAGGTGACGGCAGCTCCACCAGGAGTCTCGGGGAGAAAGAAAGCGCAGTTCGATGACTTGATGTGACCTATTCACATACAGTGAATTTTGAGAGGCAAAGCCCCTCAGGTTCTATTAGTCCAGCCAGTCCTTGTGTGCCATGCGGGGGCTGCAGGGAAGCCTGGATCATGCGTGTGTCATAGCAAGCCACTGTAAGAGAGCGAAGAGGAAAACCAAACCCAGGAGGCCAGCTGCTAGGACAGCTGGAGGGGGCGAATGACTTGTTTAAGAAGCTGCATCCTCAGCCTGGAGATAAAAGAAACAAAATAGGGAGTAAGGCAGGGCACTTGTTAGGAAGAATATCCTTAGTTGTTTTTGTTTGTTTTGTTGTGGGTTTTTTGATGCTTGACAGCTATTACCACTAAAGAGCAGAACCTGTGACAATCCAGAGAATATAATTGTTTTGCTCTGAAAACACAGGGCAGCATTTTCACCAAACAAGAATGGACTTGTTGGGTTGTTTAATTCCTGGCATAGCTGGGCATGTCTTATCTCCAGATTGAAAAAATGGAAATGCGTAACGAAGACAGACGATTGTCTTGTTAGGTAACTACACAACACTTTCACCACAGGAACTGCTGGCAAGATGTGGTTTCAGTACAGAGAAACTTGGTGTTGCCAGATGAATAATCTGTCATTTCTTTCTGCAAATGTTATGTCTTCTACTACTACAAATAGCACAGCTGAGTGATAAAACTTAAAAAATGTGAAAAAACACTTTCTCTATTCTCAAGTCTGTTTGCCTTGTGAATCTGATGGCATTTTGTTTTGTCAGAGTCATGTTTCAGGCTCATGGGGCCAGCGCTTCTCCAACCTTTATACCAGTGCTCAGCAGCAGCGGCGGCAGAGCTTAAACAGACTGTGCAGCAGCTCGCACGGGACAGAGAACGTAGACTTGCTAGGGATCTTTTAACTAGAAGGAAATAGGAACCTTACACAAGAATATTGCCCTTTAAAACACCGAAGCATGCTCTTCATGTCTGCTGGCTAAGGCCCAGCCCTACAGAGACTGAAAGAATTTCACATTGCCAGAACCTTCCTTCCACGAATAGTCACACTGATTTCATGTACTTCTTTAGGATCAGGTCTTAGATGACACTATTTTTAACTACATGAAGAACAAGCAGTCTAAAACACTGTAACCCTCCAGCTGAGTCTCTACATATTTTAAAGCCATTCTAATATGCACATAATTAATGTATATATTACTCAGCAAAGAGTAAACAGCCAGTGCTGTGATAAGTCCCATGTCATTAATTTCATTACTTTACAGAAATATGCTACTGTAAATTAACTAGTACATTATGGTGCATTATAAGTAATTAAAACTAAAACTGCAATTGACAAAGTGAATGGAGCAAGAACATTCTGTAACGCAGTTTTCTTCTTACCCTACTTAATTTCCTGATGTGAGTCTGTTCAAGCACAGGAAGAAATTTGCTAGTATCATTTATTAATTTGGTAAGGACCTCAGTCACAAAAAAAAAAAATCTCTGTGCCATACAAGATAAAGTGGTCCTTTGCCATCTTTCACAGGACTCAGAGGTTAAGCCAAAGGAAGCATATTGCAGAAGTGGTGACCCACCCAGGACAAAGCTCTGCTGCTGACTGTGGGACATTGAGACCTAAGAAAGAACCCATCCTACCTGATCTTACAGGACAAGAAAGGACATGAGCTTCTTCAGTCGTCCCAGTTGACACCACTTGATGCTCAAGGTGAATAGGAACTATGTGCCTCCCATCAGCCAGGCTCTTCCACAGCAGTATCTACTTTACAGCATTGCAGGCAAGGCTGATAACTGAGAGCAGTCAGGAAAACCAGGTTCCTCTTTGGCATGTGAATGTAGAGCCATTCAGCTTTAGACACCTAGAGATGAGAGGAGACAGACAGGTGAACAGCCTATGAGTAATAGCACTCCAGCTTTTAGAGGGACTTTTAAAGCAGACTAAAGATGCTTTTATGCAATTTCTTAGAGCTCTGCATGCTCTGGTACTTCAATCAATAGCAAGTGTCAAATTGTTTTTGCAGAGGTTTTCTGTTTCTTTTTAATCTTTATTCTGTACTTTCACTGAAATAGCAAGTCTCTTTTTTTTTAGATAGACATAAAAGGAGCTGACAAAACCTACTGCTTCATTATCTCCAGGTGAATTCCATATTTTGCTCCTTCATACCTCAGCTTCCTGCTCTGTGTTCTCCAAGTACCACAGAGCTTTTCACCTGCTTTTTTTTTTATTATTATTTGTTATTATTTATTTATAGGACAAAAAGCTTTATCAATTAATCTACTGTTTATGCTGTCTGAACTAGCCCTGGCCTCCTATGGGATGCAGAACAATGCCTACTGACAAGTCAGGGACTGACCCTGCACTGCTCCCTTGCAGTGCAGCACTAGAGAGGCAAGTGTCATTCCCACCTTCCCCCTCCAAAGCAGCAGGTGGGATGCCGAGGGATGGCATCCCCAGGATGAACCTCCAGGGAGAATTCCCCATGTAGAGAGAGGGCTCTGACCCTGTTGCTGTAGCCTCTAAAAGAGGGTTGCTACATCTCTGGAGTCCACCATGGCATGGAAGGGTCCATACTGGTGTGGGCTCAGGTGGGCCCACAGGCATCCCTGGGCTGCTAGCTGGATGGCAGACTGCACCCACTTCCCCATCACTGCGAAAGAGGAGAGGCAGAGGGAAAAGCTTTATGTATCTGCATAGCCTCGACGTATGCAGTTACACTGGAACAGACGGAAATCACAAGGGACGGGAACCCTCTTGCTTCACAGTGTAGGACAGCTTCCACCTGCTGGAGTGGGGACATGGACAGTAAGTGAGAATGGCTCAGGGGAAAAGCTCATTTGGAAGTGCCCTCTGATGGTGGGAGAAAGGGTCCTCCACCCATCTGCGACTGCCTACGCTTGCTGTGGCAGCCGTACATGGAGGCTGAGCAGAGGACCCAACAGCCTGTTCTGGTACAAAACACTCCACGTGCTACCCCAGGGAGTCTCTGGATCATATGAGGAGGTTCATCAGGCACTGGGTGATCCTGGCAGAGAATGGGACACTCACACAGGGATGCACTTCCCTGGGAGATCTTGACTTCTGGACAAAGCCTTGTAACTGAGAGCAGAAGCCTGTAATACCATCCTGCCATGCGTGAGGACACCAGGGAGTTTCTACTGGGTATAAACAAGGACAGTTTATAATTCTCACTTTTTCTATAATAGTGACGGATTAATCCTATCTTTGCTAATCCACTGGGACGGAATAGCTGACATAAGAGTGTCCAAGCTGCAATGGGTGCTCACAGCTGCACGAGCCAGAGATTGTTAAACTCACAGCTAACTCCCACACTGGCTATTTCCTTCTTTTTTTATAACCATTTCTTTAGGCAAGTCTCTCTTGGTATTTTAAAAATTCATTTTAATCAATTTAAAATTAATAAAGAAACAGTGAAATCCTTAGGGCCTGAAAGCTCCAATCTCTGCCATGCTGGGAGTGATGAGTCAGCTCCAGCCCAGCCTGCCATGGAGCCTGCTGAGGGACGCCCCCGAAGAGCTGCTGCTGTGCTGAATTAGGTCACTTGGTTTGCTATTTACAGAGAGGAACCGTCCCTGCCACTGGACATCCCTTCCTTCCGATGGGAAGAACTGCTCTACTCCGAGGGCATGGCCACCGGCAACACCTCGCTGTCGCCCGGTGCTGTGGTCTGTGTGCTTACAGGGCAGGAGCACGACCGAGCACGGCTGAGCCTCTCGCTCCGAGAGGAGGGAGGAGGGACACTGGGCTCCTTACCAACCTGTGTTCTGCTCAGGCCAGGAATGGAAACCAGAAATCCTGACAGCCAGTGCCCTGGCTTCTGCCTCCGCCCAAAGCCAAGGCCGATGGCCAGGCCCAGCTCCACTGGCTTCCCAAGTGAACGCATGCTCGCTCGGCGCCCGAGCAGCACCGCAGTACGGCCTCGCTAACCACCCAGCTCTAACCGCTGTGCCGTGGCCCCAGCAGGCAGCTCCGGCGGCAGCTCTCTGGAGGATTAACGTTAAGCCTCTGCTTTCTATACTAATGCAGCACACGAGGAAAAGGCAGTTCCCGCCTCGCGTGCCCAGAGCACGTGAGCCTTGCCGGCTGATCACCGGTGTGTCTGCGGGACATGGTGGTGCCTGGGTGCCAGCACTCTGGGGCAGCAGTGGAGCAGACAGCAGCGGGAGGCTGGCATCCAATGGCTGTAGGCAAGAAGAAATGCTCTGCCCTGCTCCCCACGCCCAGTGCCAGGGGATGAGGGAGGCTGAGAAGCTCTTATACTGCTCTTGTAGCATGGAAGTTCCAGTATGTAGCAGGGGAGCAGGAACAGGACTAACAGAAGGGCAAAAGTCCTTGTCACCTGCCCAGTACAGCCCTATGTTTGGTCCTCTCTCCCTGCTGGTCAGGCTCTGGTTCCCCCAGCATGCCCCTTCTTGGGGACCCCAAGTAAGGGCACAGGGATCCCCAACGCCAAGTGCTGTTCCCTAAAGGTGTGCAGTGTGACTGCCGTTCCCCTGGGCTGGGAGAAGGGGGACAGGAACATTATACCCCAGCCCTTTCAGAACAGCCAGGCTTTGATGGAAGCAGAAAGGCTGCCCAACACCTGGCAGCTACACTGGAAAACAGACCTGAATCACCACCAGCTTACAGCACTTATCTCAAAATATCAGTGACCTGCTTTGGGAAAAACAAGCATATAATGTCCTGCGACAGCCGGCCCCACCACCGCATTCCTGCCCAGCTCTGCTCCAGCATGGAGAGGACCAGCCAGACGGGAAGGCAGAGAAGTCAGCTCGACTCCCTTTGCCCTGGCAGCCACCAAAACTCCCCCCTCATGCTGCTCGATTTCATTCCCAGGTGTGGTTCACCCAATGACAGTTATTCTCAACCTGTGCTGGAGCACCGAGAGAATGAGACACAGCGAGGGTCTCCCCTCAGCAAGCCAGGAACACAGTGCTCAGCGGGGCCGTACAGCGGGGAACAAAACAGTCATGAAGAATTGCCTGCGCTTTCTCAAAAGCAGTGTCCCTTCCCCTACAAGCAGTGGCTCCAAATAACAAGACGCCTTGAGTAATTAACTGAATGTTCTTTGGCTAGAGCTTGTAAAAGGAGCTTATACATATTAAACAAGAAAGAAAGATCTGCTGTCTATAACTTTTTCTTTACTAACAAACAAAAGGTTTGGACTGAATCCATTTTAGAGCAAACTTTACAAGGCCCTTACGCTGAAATTCTTCAGTAGAAAGAAATGAACAGAGTCCAGGGCATTTGTGAGGGGCTGACCACAAAAAGCAAGGTTTGTGGTCAGATTGTTTGGGTTTTTTTAAGAAAATCAAATACTCTCTTTTTTGGCACTAACATGACAGAGCTGTAAAGATTTAGCAGTAGCACTGCATTAGCTTCTAAGAAACACACAAAACTACTGCTCCCTTTGCTAGATCAGCTGCTAGAGCAAGTGTTCTAGCTGCCATTTTCAGAGCTGAAAGTGGGAAGGAACTCCTCATTAATGTGCTTTAATGTGCCGAGGATCTTCTCTGCAACAAGGGCCTGTGCAGTGCTAGGACTACAGTACCTTTGCATCCTGACATACGCTGGCCCAACACAGCCTGCTATTCCACCCGAAAAAGTTGCACTTCGGTAGTAGACCGAAATAACTCTATGCATCACTATTTTTTACTTGCAACAAGATCCGAGAGATAAAGTTCTACACTCAAGACAGTAATTACAGCAACATGGAGCTCTTCTAGGTGGAAACACAACAGCTACTCAGCATCAGCGTTACTATATAAGACTTGGATGCTCCACTGCATTTGGAATATATTGCAATAGCAAGTAGTTAATAGTGCCGCGTGGTCTGTGAAAAAAATGGCAGGAAAGATGGGGAAAATGTAATTATTTAAATGGATTTGGTTTAATGCCACAAAGAAAAAAATATATAAAAAAAAGCCAAACCACCAAACAAACACACACACACAAAAAAAAAACAACCAAAAAAACCCAAACCAACCAAACCACAAAAAAACCCCAATGAACAACTGAGAGAACAGGTATTTAGCCCTTTATCTTTACAAATGTCCTTGAAAGAACAAAAGAGCCGCTGCTGTCCTCTGCCCTGACTCTGATACATTCACATGGGAGAAGCCAAAAGCAGCCATGTCATGTAGCAGCAAGAGGCACCAGGAAAGCCTGGCCCTGCAGAGGCCGAGCTCACCAGCTCCCATACCCCAAACAGCCCAGCCCAAGAAAACCCAAAGGTGACCCTGCACAACAATTGTGTGATGCCTGATGAGATGACTCTTGCAGTCCTGCAGTTCAGTGTGCCAGCCAAACACACTTAGTTTGGCCAGTAAACTGTTAAAACCAGCCGTGTTCTTCTACTAAGGAGAGAAAGCTTTGACGAGACCTTTCCCAGCTGTTGGTAACTGGCTCAGTACAAAAGGTCAGGCTGGGAGAGATTCACAACACAGAGCTTCCCGTATTCCTGGCAGATGTCTCATGCCAGCTATTCTGAAAACCAGCTCAAGCACAAGTGGTATGTGACCTGGGAAGACACAGAGACAGATTGGCTGCCACAGGGAGAAGAGCAGTCAAGAGGCTGGAAGACCAGGCTCACTTCTGAGTCCAATTCCTCCTCTGGCAAATGTCCTTTCTCACACAGCCTTCAAAAGGGTCCAGGCACTTCAGGGACCCAGAGCTCTAACATTCCTGCTTACCAGCTGCCTAAATTCACAAATGGCTGCATTTCTGAAGTTACAGTCTCCAGAGACCCGGGAAAAGATCTGCATGCAGTGGGAAGCACATCAGTGCTAACTCAGAGCAGCCTAGCGTCTATTCCATGCCTAAGCCTCTCATACTCAAGAAGTGGTTTTGTCTCTGGTGCCAGAGAGGAACAATATGACAAAATTACTTCCTGCTCACCTATTAATATTCAGCTGTGACAGAATGTCCTGCTTTGACTGAGAACAGAACTAATTCTGTTCAATGATTTTACTTTTCAGCTCAGCTCTTCTCACACCGTGCCCTGGCTGCAGGCAGCAGCTGTTTGCCCAGGCAGTGGCTGCTCCCAGCGCTGAGAACACCCCGTGGGCAGAGTCAGCACCGAGGCGCGGGGTGAAGACCAAGACCACCGCTGGATCTTGTGCACCGCACTGGGGTGCAGAAAGTCAAAGGCGGCACCTGCAGGAGAAGCAGACGGGCCAGGTGCCCCCAAACTGACCAGCCAGGGATTCCAGCCCATGTGTGTGTCAGTCGCTATAAAGCTGAGGGATCAGGAGGGGCTCGCCTGGCTTTGCTGTGCCCTGCTCAGCTCGGTTCAGGTCCCCTGGCAGTGTCTTCTTACGGCATCCAAGGTCAGTTCTGCCTTCGCTCCTGATCTGTGTGTTCCTGAATCCAGTGCCAGAATCCAGCTCCTGAACACAGCTCCCATCTGCTGCTGGGCCCAGTCTGGGGCTTTCCCCATGTCTGCTCTACAGCGTCAGTGGTGACAGTGATGGAATTACCATCAGGGGGTTGGGTTCTCTACTGGTTTTGTATATGTTTGTATATATTCTATTTTTATTATTCTCATTAAAGCTGTTCCAGTTTCCTTTTCTAACCACTGAATCTCTCTCCCTTATTCCCTTACTATTCCCCTTGGGGAGGGAACGGGAGTTAACAGAGAGCATCTGTTACAGGTCTAAAGGGCTGCCCTGACCCTAAACTGTGACACAAAGGGTTTGGCTGATGCCATCATTTGCTCACTGAAGAGAAAAAAACATGAACCAAAATGGTTGAATATATGTTCTTTTAAAAATAGTAGGTGGCGGTTTTGAAGATAGAAGGTGAAGCTTCTTACATGAGAAGTTACTATACGGTAACTGAGACTCAGTGCAATGGTAAACGATAGAGGAAACCTATAAAGTTTGTGCATGAGATTTCAAAAAGCTTTCCTCAAATGTCACAGACTGAACATCACAGCCATTCCTGAGATAAATAACAGAATTGTTTAAAGAAACAAACAAAGCTTTCTTTACCCAGCAAAAAGAAGGTGAAAAGAAAACACCATGACAATTTCTTGTGCGTTGTTCGCAGGTCACATCTAACTGCATACTGCAGACAATGGCTTGCCTTGCTGAGGAGCCCCCATGCCCCACCTCTCCTCTTCATATACACCCGCTGGCCAAAGCGATGTCTCTGAGAAGATAGGTCTGTAAGAACATTGAAATTCAAGGTCAGATTTTGTAATCATAGAATTGTCAGGGTTGGAAGGGACCTTCAAGATTATCCAGTTCCAACCCCCCTGCCATGGCAGGGACACCTCCCACTACAGCAGGCTGCTCAGAGCCCCATCCAGCCTGGTCTTAAAAACCTCCAAGGATGGGGCTTCCAATGAAGCAACAAAAAATATTCAGTGCTTCAACGACAAAATTCGTGATGGATGTCATCATTTCAGTTCCCAGCATCTGTTTTTTTTCCTATTGCTGACCAGGTCAGGGTAAAATACAAACCTCAAAGCACCATCATAATCAAAGAACAGTTGTTTTACTTTCTTCTCTTGGCCAATTAGGAGGAAATAACCCCATCCCAGTAACAGTGAAGAGGAGGAACCTCAGCATTAGGTCACAATCTGCTTTCTATGGTTTGAGTTGCCACAGTTATTGAGAACCTAATTCTGTGGAACCAGGAATCATGCGGAGATCAGGAGCGATATCACCACTCAGACACAATCAGATTCAGGCCCTGGCTGGCTAAAGAACACGTGTGTTTTCCCTTTCCACTTTTCATTCCCAGTGCTGTCTTCCTGCCAATTTGCCTACACCACAAAGGGAAAGAACTCCACACAACTTTTTGGAAGCAGTATTCATACACAGTGCTGTCCTCAAGCATCTGACATATCCAACCCAAAAAACATCTCCTACAGGAGGTAATAAACCACTACAGGAATCAGATTTAATTAATAATTATCAGGAAGGCAGAGCTTCCCTCCCAGAGTATGCTAACACATACTGCTCCAGACTCGCTCCACTCAAGGTTGTAGGATTACTCTGGGTTTACATCCATAGCAGTAAGAGCATGTTTGCTTCTTCCTTGCTTGATTTCACGAGCCTGATCCCTGCAAGCAGTAAGGATAATTCTGAGGCATTAAGCAAATCTTTTAATTTCCCTTTGTGGCCAGTTTGAACTTATGATATTGCACATTCAGTAGTGCAACTGTGCAGAGCAGTCCTCAAAGGTGAAAAACCCTAATGAGAACCTCATTAATTACACAAGAATATTTCCTCAGCATGCTTCAGAAAAAAGGATGGATTTCTGCCCAGTCAACTTCCACATTTCAAACACTCATTGCTGTAGATTTAGTCTGTTGCACAAAAGGATACATATAGATAAAGAAGAAACAGCAGTGCCCAGTTCTTCCAAGCACAACAGGGCTGTCTGTGCTAAGTTTCAGTTTGACCCACCGCTCTCCAGCAACTGGTTGTGCTTGAGCAAGTGCAATGTAGCAAGAAGGAACAAGGAGGTGATTTCAGCTTTGCTGGTGTCACTGGCACAAACCACGCCGGAGCTGTACTTGCAGTTTTGTGTATTCACATTTAAAGGGGACAGTAAAATTCAGTCACATGGACAAGTGCACACTTGTCAAGAATTTCTTAAAACAAGGGCATAACCACACCTTGGGTGGTAATTAAATGCAGAAGAGCACCGCAGTGGACAACTTACACCTATATAAATATGGTCTCTGTCGACAATTTTCTGTATATACTAATCAGTCCTTCGGCACCACAGATTCCTTCATGCTGCATTCCCTGAACCTGCTTAGTTTATTTGCCAAGATGTTACACAGATTTCAGGGATTACAGTTATTTATTTGAATATTCCCTTCCAACCCAGACACTTCTATGATTCTGTGATCTAATCTACAGCCTAACCTCCACATCTGCAAAGGGGAAACTTCCAAATCTTTAGGTCAGAGGAAGCTTTGTGGGTAAATCCCACACCCATTTGTGAAAAATGTAGCACAGGCATCTTCTTTTCCACTTGCAAGAAAAAAGGAAGAGCCTTCCAACCACATTAATTGGTACATGGAATAGGATAAAGCGCATCCAAAAAAGAAATAAGTCAGTTGATGCACTGTGCAGATTTTCTGACACTTATTTCTGTAGATATGCTTTCTATGAAAAGACTGTGGTGCCAAAGGACAGCTCACCAGCTGCATCGACCCACCGAGTGAAACGGTGTCCACATATACAGCAGCAGGGGAGCTGCCGAACACAGCAAATGCTCCAGCACACTTTGACCCTTGGTAACTTCTTGAGCTCCTTTTGCAAAATGAAACGGAAGTGTAAAGACATAATGACATTGAATGGTTTTATGCCCTGTATCAGCGATGCCACCGGGAATTAGAACTTCTCATTGCTCTCCAGATCCATTTGAGGAACTGGGTATCAGCGTATTCATTCCTACTACTTCTGTCTTCAATGGGTGGCAAACTCCTTCCCTTGACACCAGTCCCAGTGAAATTTTACAGTCTGAACGCAACTGGGGACAACCAGGAAGAACAAATTCTTAAAAGATACTTAAGCATCATTCATATGGAAATCACGAATACACTGAATCTGGTAACAAGGAGCAATCAGAAGTTTGTCAGGTCAACTATGAAACACCTTCTGAAATTACTTCCTTCGGCAGGGTCTTTTTCTGAAAGCTGCTTGTGCCATTTCCCTCCCCAGTACAGCCAACGCTGTGATCAGACTGCCAGGTGCAAACCCTGACATCTACAACACTGCATGTCCTCTTCTGGATATAATATGGTTCCTTAACAGTTTTGTACCAAGCAGAAATCTTCCAGAAAGAGGAGCTTTTGTTCATACTATTGCCTTCCTGTAGTTTTCTGTAAAGATTGGTCATCCTGGGTTATGTGCGGAGTCCCTCGGTCCTGCTGATGAAAGGTTAAAGACACTGAAGAATTAGACCTCGAGAAGGCAAAGGGTGCGAGATGCAATACACGATCTTTGCCTTTATCACCTCCAGCGCCCTGAGCGCAGCACACCTCGTGATTTCTTCCACGTATGTATCTCCCGGTTTATTATTTAAACCACGTAATAAAATATCAGAGGGGGTGTGGATAGGAACTGATGAGGTATCTGCTACTTCAGCGTCTGGACGATTGTTTTGACTAAACTAGTCTCTTGCTGATAAGAGCACAGGTACTCAAGAACAAAACTAAATCACCACCAGTTTTCTCTGTGGAAGGCAAAATGGCCTTAAATTTCTGATAGGTGCTGTACAGCCTGTGAGACATGGGCTTGCTAAATGGAAAGTATTAAACACTACAGTTTCAAAGCTGCTTTTTATTTGTTTCCATTTGCTCAATATTTTCAAGGGTAACACACAGAGAAAAAATGAAGTGACTGATAGCAGATGATTTGGAATTGTTGGCTTTGGTAACATGAAGTGAAAATGCAAATGCATTCTTGAGTGAGCAGAGCAAACAGAAGGCTTGGTTACCCCCACCCCATCCTGAAACAAACAGGAACTTTGTCCAGAAAATGGCATTATTCTTATTTAGCGCAGCCCAGTTATTGGCTTAACTATGCAGCACATTTTCAGCATATCTAACTCAGAGCAACTTCTCCCATGAGCCTGAGAGTACATTAAAGGGTGCTAGGAAGAGTGATTATAAAGCACCTACTAGATCAAGGAGATTTCTGCTGCAGTACTTTAATTTTCATTTAAATTAATTTCAAATTATAATTTACACCACTCTGCTAACAAAAGGGAAAAAGAGCACTGTAAATGTAGCAGCAGGCATACGTGTCTTCATTTATTCTTCCCTATTTTTAACTTGTGGTTAAATTTAATAGACTTCTAAGTGCAAGTAGATTAAAGCTCCATCTAGTGCCAGGGTCTTGGAAGTTACTGAAAGATTTGCAGTCCAAAAATAGCAAACGTGCTCACAAAACTATCAAGAAGCAGCAAGCCTAGCATCTCAAAGCTGTCACACGCAGATGATGAGAAGTCTGTGTGTATAAGGGCTTAATTTAAAAGCTACTGCATCTCGGACCAAACAGAACATGGCACTACCCGGCTAGGGATGAAGGGCTCGGAATACAGCCTGCAGCAGGAGGAGGCAGTGCCAGCCTGTGGGGTCACATGCACCCAGCACCTCTCTCCCGGGCAGCACTCGGTGACCAGCACTGCAGTGTTCTGTGCTACTTGTCCTTTTTGCATCAGGGAGGGAAGGAAGGAGGGAAGTGGGGCAAGGCAGCGCACTCCTCCCAAAGCCAGTTATCGGTAGTTGGGGCACTCTCAAGAGAAGTGGAAAATTTGTAACTTCTCAGGAAAAGATGGGATTTGAATCCTGGGCTTCCCTTATCTTGCCAAGTAAGGGCGATGGCAGCTGGACTGGCCCCAGAGTCAGCTGCCCCTTCATTTTACAAGAGACCTGGGCACTGCTGCTTGTGAGCCATTCCCAAAGAGCAGCCTTGGATCACACTCTCCAAGAAACCAAGCTGGAGGAGAGCTGCCTCCAGCTCTTTGTGCTATGGGGAAGGAATCCTATGAAAAACTCATACAAAAACATTCTAAATGTTAAATATACGTACACTGGCTCTTCTTTGGTGAGCTGACAGCAGGCAGGTTGACTGCTACTAGCCAGAATCAAGTCCTTCATGGCCAAAATGTGATACCAAATTTTAAAAAGAATTGCAAAATAAAGAAGAATGTTTAGCCATTTCTGCGTCATTCAAAAAAAATAATATATATATTTGTAATTTTGCAGAGCATTGTAAGGCTAGAACTGTGTAATTTCTCTGGGGAAACATGGCTTTTTATACTTCAGAATTGTTATTAAATGCTTTTGCAGACAGTGAATGTTTTGGGTAGCAATGATGTACGACAGATAAATTTTGGTATCTGTGATCCAAAACTCCTTTGGACTTTTAACAAATAACAAGCATCAATGGCCAAATTACTTGTGATCAGAGGAGAAAATATCACACAGATAAACCTATTTACAGAGACTGTCACTGAAAAAAAGTGTCGTGAAGGAAATCAGGTACTGAACAAAGCTTCAGAGCTTCCCAGCTAAACAACAAGGCAGACTGAATAGGCAACAGACAGCAGCGCAAAAAAGATCACGTAAAGAAACTGTGAGCTAGAAAAACATAAAGGCCCATCAGTTCAGCAACGAGACCATGGCCATGCCTAGGGGGCCAAGAACCAGAGACAGGCTGTGACACACATGTGGACAACCAGAGAGGTGCTGCCCACCTTGTGGAGAGGGTTCTGGAGTTACCTGTGACCTGCAACATGACACAGTGTTTGGAGAAGTTGGGGCTTTCTCTTAAGCTATGCCAGCATAGTGCAAAAACACAGGTCAACCATTACAAAAGTAAAATTACGTACCAATCAACTTGGACAGAGGAGAAAAAAACCAACAAAAAACAACAGATGAGGCCTGGGAAAAGTTCCATGTTGTACTTTTTCATCTAACATCATTTCTTGGGGCAGACGGTGAAGTCTGTGCAGAGACCAGAGGCAGAGGCTTCATGCTGTTCACTGCCTGTGTTTAACCACACTGCACAGACAGAAAAACGACTCTGTGGAGAGCCCATGCTTGCTCTGCTCCATTTTCTACTGTTCTGCTTTCTCTCCACCTCCCTTACTGAATTTCTTAGCCTTAGTTTTCACTTCTTAGATTAACTTCTATCAATGTTTTTACCCACTCAAAAAGCCAGTTAACAAAGGCATGTAATGACTCACCACTGAGCTTGGAGAAAGAGTTGGGACTGAAGATGCTATGACCTTCCCTCCACCACGTCAAGCTATCTCCAAATTTATTGAATTTCACAGTGCATACCCTTGTTTTGTAATTGAAAAGTTAACAAGGGCTACCTATTTGGGTTCTGCTTGCTTTATTTAAAGAAAAACAAAATACTGTGGGATCTAAGTACAATGAAGAGCCTCACTAATAAATTTGAATACACAGAAAACTGGGTCGCATAGGCCTAATTCTGCACGCCTTACTCACACAGGGACTTTCACCAAAGACACCACTATGAACTGGAAACTACCTGCCCAAGTATGAATTTACTTAAACTTTCATTTCTAGGATTAAGATTTATTTTTTACTTGGCCACCAGCAAGATCAAGAACTTGCCTTAAAAATCCAAAAGCTGGCCAAAGTTCTATGATTCACCTGGAGTGCTGCGTCCAGTTCTGGAGCCCCTATTACAAGAAGGACACAGATGTGCTGGAGTGTGTCCAGAGAAGGGCCACGAGGACGATCAGCAGGCTGGAGCACCTCTCCTGTGAGAACAGACTGAAAGAGTTGGGGTTGTTCAGTCTGGGGAAGAGAAGGCTCCGGGGAGACCTTATTGTGGCCTCCCAGTATTTGAAGTTCCATCTATGGAATGGAACTCTCATCCACACGCGCAGTTAAACCACCTTTCCAGAGAAGACAAGGTACATCAGAAAAGGATCTTTTTTTCAGAACTTTCTGGTTGGTTTCAAGCACTGTTGCACAGGGCCCTGATCATGCACAACCACAGCTCTGCTAGCATTGGACGGGACCTTTTTCATGCACGGGTGTAGCAATGCAATGGAGCTTTGCATTGGCATCTTCATCTAATGATTGCTGCATATTGTATCACTGTATTTTTTTAAAGCTACCTTCAAGTTTTCAGCTCATTACTATGTAATTTTTTACACTTTATTTCTAACCAGCGATCGTCCCCGAGCCTTTGGTTATTTCCTCATTTTTCAGCTAAGTCATTTAAGTAGCTGTGGAAGGACACTGCAAAGCCATTGTCTACCCATCGCCCCAGGGCCAGGAGACAGACTGCTCCCCGCAAGCAGCAGAAGCAAATCTGCTAACTTGTGACACTTCTAAATCGGTTTTACCCTCTGCACTTCCGAACACTCTTGTGGTAAAGAGAACGACTGCCACAGGAAATCCAGCGTGGTCTGGAGAGGAAGTCACCAGGGAGCACCACAAACTGACGTCGGCAACGGGAGCGCTGGAGGTGAATAATGGTGCATCCAGTGAGCTCTGGCTCTGTGAAAATTAATTTTCACAAACAAGTCAAGCTGCGTCCTGTGGATGGTCACTTGCCCTTCCTGTCTACACATGAATGCTGGTGAAAGTTATCTCTAGATGGGCCAATCTGGTGAAAACCAAGAAGAACCTGAGAAGAACCTAACAAATCTTACCTTTGGCTGCCCAGCCACTTTGAGCACAGCAGCAGCTCTGGTAGCTACAAAGCCTGACAGAAAAATGCAAGTTACTTTACTAACCAAATATACGTCCTCCTTCAAGTTTCTGGCCAATTTCAACTTTTATGTTACCAGAGTTTATGACAAAGCTATAAATAGCACACTGGCAGAGCACAGTCAGTACTTCAAAATTCTTTCAAACAATTATTTTTCTTAGATGTCATCCAACATAAATTTTAGACAAAGTTCTGAACTGAAGCAAAAGGACTAATAATCATTCCAAGCTGCATAAAAAAAATCCCACACTGTGGCTGTAGTGTGCAAATACCTGCCAGAAAGAGGAACTACTGAGCAGACTGTAGAAAGAGACTACGACACAAGAAACCAGCATTTAGCAATTATTTATCACAGCTGTTAGCTTATGTTCACACAGCACCATTTCATACAGCGGTCCAGGTACTGATGTTAAAATGACCCTCTCAGCTATCAATTTTAACAACAATATTTCTGTTTATAAACAAGTCCTTCATTAAACACATGTCTCGGATTCCAATTAAGACTTGTAACAACATAGAAAACTGGAACTCCTCTCTCTCACGGTCTTTAACATACAAAGCATATTCTCATTTCCTTAAATCAAGCAGCCTCAAAAGTGCTGTTGCAGTAGTGTCTACACAAATAGCATCGTAATGATTGTGTAACGAAGAACACAACCAAATGAGGTACCTAATAGTGAAAACAGAAGGAAACGATTATGAATTTTAGGTAGAGCACTGATGCCTGCTGAATCTGCAATTATACAAGCTACCTGGTAGTTTTGTAACATTAAATAACAGTAACCCAATTTAGACTTCACTTCCTAAATATACTGCTAGAGCTACTTCACAAGTAACACGACTAAAAGCCAAGCTACCAAGCAGGTGGTAAATCCTCCACTCTCATCCATCCATTTACATTCAGGAGATCCCAGACTTCCATGCAGGTGCAGTTATTTCCAACTGAAATCATTAAAAGCAGACACCTGTAGTCCCTGTATCGCTAACAGAATCTGCTCAGCAAACAGCACTGACGCCACTGATCACCCGGTTTGCGCAGCTATCGAGGAAGGGGATATTCCCTGCAAAGCAGGGGTAACATTACCAGACCCACTCTGCATTCTTTGACATCTCTGGGAGACATCTGGTTCCTCGCAGAGGCGAAGCACCAAACACACTATGCACTAAGCTGGCAAGGCTCTGGAATCCCAGGGCCACTACACAGCACCTTGCGCAGCGGTTCAGCAGCAGCATTTCCCCCAGACTTGTCCCAGCTCCTCACTGGCAGTGATTGTCGTGTCTCTACCTCCCATGAAACAGGACTGACCAGACATTAGGTTGTGAGGGCTTGGAAATGCATGCTGGGTCCTTGGGCAGGGGAATGGACAACGATGTGGACGGGCTCACACAAGAAGGTGCGATACACCCAGACACAAGGAGGCACAGCCATTGGCCGAAGCCCTGGAAACCCACAGGTTCTTGCATGAGACACCTCCACACTTCTACCAAGCAGCCTGCCGTCCATGTGAAGCCCATCTCTCATTAATCAAAGGATGATGACGCTAGCAAAAGGCAGCTCAGAAATTCCCAGAGCCTTCCCGTGGGTTCAGGGTGATGTCTGCCTCTGTATTTATTAAATCCACTCAATAAAAGGAAACAATGAGGAATCCTTATTGCAGCTTGAAAAACCAACACAAAATCCAAATCTCATATAGACAAAAAGCAAACACACTTTGGTTGAACTCTAAAAATAATGGACCCTTCAGCCTCCTGTTCATTTGACTACATCCCGTCCTGTGCAAGTAACAGCGTTAAACTGGGACCCCCTGCAGACGAGTGCTAAAAAAGAGCAGTGGCCCTCAACAGTGACTTCAGATAGAAGAGAACTCTTTCTTCTTCCCATGGAAGGAATTTGCATAGGGTAGATGATGAAGGCAAGCCAAATTTAAAAAAAAACCTTTAGCTATTTAAGGAGCCAAAAGCAAATGTAAAGCCTGTAACTCCCTGGTAGACACAATGACGTGAGGAAGTTTTTGGTATACACGGTGGCTAGGTGGAAAAGGATAAAGCAAAGTTCTGGTGCTGCCCAAATTCAGAAAGGGAAAGGCACTGAGAAAATAAAAGAGAAAATACTTACAGAATTAAGCTAAAAGATGCAAATAAGATCTTAAGTATCTACTACTCTAAACAATCTCTAGTAGTATCTAAACAACACTCAATCCCATGACAACTGAACTGGGTTTTAAAAGGACGAAGAGCACCCTGAAGTATGCCATAGAGATGTTTATTATCAACACCCAGTGAATATTCTTTCTGGGGGTTATAACCTCAAGAAAAGACAGATTTAATTATTGTTTACTAAGCCTTGGCATATTCAAGTGTAAGATCTAACTTCTCGAACTAAAGCTTCAAAATTAATGACACAAACAGCCACTTCACATCCCACCCATCTCCATTTTCCAGAGCACCACAACAGACACCAAAGAGGCAACACCACGCTGCTCACATGGAAGGTGATCCCCCCTAATTTCAGTGTTGAGGAAGACTGAGCCATGGCCCTAAAGCATGCCCTTGAAGCTGCAGGTGAACTTGTAGCAGGGCAGTCTTCCAAGCAGCGGTCCTGCCCAAGGCCTAACATCAATGCCGCACCAGACCTGGACGTTTTATAAGGGAATGGGGAAACTAAATTGTTTCAACAGAAACTTGGTGGAACCTGGAAGAGCAAAACCTGAAACCGCCACCTACGAAACCGCAGAGGTGCTAGCACGCGAGCCAGGGAGCCCAGCAGCTCGGTACGAGACCAGCAGCTTGGCACCGCTGTTCTCTTCCTACACCGGCAGGACTCGGACTCGGTCCAGGAGGGCAGCAGGGTATGGCAACTGCCAGCAGCGCTTTCCCAAAGGACACTCACAGCTGCCAGTTACGCAAGAGATGTGAAACGTACGGCGATACAGCAGAAATGCAACCACCAGAGCTAACACTGCCTCCAGCGAGGCAGAGTCGGGGCAGCGGAGCCGGGCAGCAGAGCAGGCCCGCCCGGGACAGCACCGAAAACTGTGAAGCGGTCTCTTCAATTCTGAACGTAACACGGGGTGCGCACGCAACGGCCGCACTCCCAGAAGGGGAGAGCAGCCCTTGTCTTGCCCGTAAGGCAAGAGCAACGTCCACCAGTCCCCCGTGTGCGCGCTCCCCCGGGACCGGCGGGAGGTGACGGGGCGCACGGGCGGCACGGCGGCCGGTACTCACCCCGGCACGGCCGCGCTCGGCGCTCCGGGCAGCGC
>JANHFX010018394.1:0-10146 GCA_027560015.1 Chloroceryle amazona | reverse complement strand
GACTCGAATCAAAGGGAAAATTGACTGGAGATGGTGACCTGTATGAGGGCAAACTAGGAAAAAGTTGTATTTCACCCAGCCCCACCACAGCGTGCCCAGGGAGGAGGAGAATGGGGAGACTGTGCTGGACTACGGGATTATCCCCCCACCCCCTGAATTCAGCAACGAGGTTGACAACGCTGAAGGGTCCCTCCCAAGTCGGGAGGAGACCCGCAAGTGCCCCAGCTTCCCCGACTGCAGCCGGAGCTCGGAGGCACCGCGGTATTTCAGATGGCCCGGCTACGGCCGCGGCTACGGGGTCAGCCATGAGCCACCAGCCCCGCTGCCCTCGGAGAGCAGCAGGAGGAATGGTGACTCCACACCCCAGTACCCAGACTACGGCAGCTCTGCCGGTTACTTCAGCCGCTGCCCAAACCCTCGCCCGCTGATCAAGAAGCGCTTGTACGTCTCTGAGCCCGACAGCTCCTACTCCCGGGCAGCTGCAGCCCCCCGGGTCACGGGCACCTTCTCCTACGGCCCCGGGGGGTACAGCTCCCCAGCCGGGGAGGGCGTCCGACGCCTGGGCTCTGCCCACAGGAACGGCCCCGCGAGCGCGCAGGGCAGGAGGATGTCCCTCGACGCTGCCGGGAAAGCCGTGCCGTACGGCAGCGCTGGGGCTGACAACAAGTACAAGGGGCAAAATGGGGATTTCTCGCCCGCCAGCGTGGTGGCAGCCAGCAGGTACGTGCCCTCCTGAACTGATCCCTTCCCTGTTCTTTGGGTCTTCTTGATTTGAAGTCCCTGGGCTGGTCCTAGAGCATCGCAGAGGTCCAAGAGAAGTCCTTTGGCTCATACGGTGCCACTGGATACCTGGCTGTCCTTGCTCCCGGCCGGAGTGTCCACCTGCTGTCTTGGTCTGTGGCTGTAGCGTGGCTCCTGCCTGGCCCCAGCTGTGACCCTGGCACCTTTTGTTCTCCCCATGTCACTGAGTGAAGACATGAAGTGACAAAAGTTACCCTGCTCCACTAGGGAAAAAAACCCCAAACCATGAATTGTAATATTGATCAAGACCAAAGGGTTTCCTTGGCTTTCAGTGACTTTCCCTCTGTTTTCCTTCCAGACCTTCCCATGGCAGCTCTCAGTATGGTGGACCTACCAACACCTTCACAGTCAGGCCCGGGGCACGGCAGCCCATCTCCTACGTCTACCAGAGCAGCCACCGATAGACTTGTCAGCAGGGGCTGCTCCACCACCTTTGGCTGGGAAGGGATGAGAAGGCATTTGGGTTGATCATCTCCTTCTCCACGGGCACCAGGGATGGTCCCAACCCAGCCAGCAAATGCACTGCTTCAAACTACTGATGGAGAAGGTGGGGAGTGGAACCTGGGATTTGGACTCTTCTTGCAAGACTGTCACGGAGAGTTGTTACTATGGAGGACAGGTTGCTGCCTTATGTGAGAAAATGTGGTTTTCTTTCTCCCATTTCCCCCTGCCCTGTATTATTTTCAAAATTGCAGCCTGACAGGTTTCCTAAGAAAGCCAAAAAACATCCTTAACTGTCTTTAAAGAGCATCATCAGTGGAGCGATTGCGTGCCATTGGGTTTTCTTTATTGGGTAAGATGCTTGGGAGTAGGGAGAAACCGACCGGGAGATGGGTGTAGTGGAAGCAACCCAGCATATAGCTAAATGCAGCAGGATTAAAACAAGCATGTGAGGCCAATGGGTTAGAAACAGAGTTTAGGATATCTGGATTCCAACCTCTTCTGTCCCCACCTCCTTCAACAGCCTTAAGCAAGTCAATTCTGCCGATGCCTTAAAACCAGCTCCTGGCTTCTGTGCCTGTCCTGCTGAGCCAGGGCAGCTCTGCTGCCAAGGTCAGAGCCCCCTTCTCCAGGGGGAGGTGGGCAGCAGCTTTGGGAGCATGGGTCCTTGCTCTCCTGTGCCTTTTGGTGGCTGTAAATGTCTCTGGCCGTTGTTCCTCACGGAAGGCGGCCGCAAGGCCTGGGTGGATGGCTGCGAAGCACTTTGGAGATGCAAGACATTGAGCAATCCTTTTCCTTTATTAGCTGGTGGGTGTCCGTGACTCACCAGGGTGCTGTGCCCATGGTGCTTTCCTCAAGGAGTCTCTTCCCACTTCACACCCATGTAAACCCCACCTCTAAAAACTAAGCCCCGGAGTCCTTTTAAGCTGTTACGCTGAGACTTGGCTTTAGCTTGTCTGATCTGGGGGGTCTCAGCAGCTGAATTTGGGTCTGACTGTAGAGTATTCGATGCTCCTGGTGTATGGGATGTCAGCAGCAATGTACCCAAGGGAGCTGGCTCCTGCTGATCCCCAAAGCACTTGCCCGGGTGCTGGGGGTGTGTGTGCAGTGCTGAAGGATCTCCTGATGGCTGCGTGGTGGGGTGGGAGATACAAGTAGCCTTAAAAGGGGAGGATTTGATACTACAGAGCGAGCAACAGAGTCTCGTGACCAAAGTTTTGAATAGCCAGCTTCCCAAAATTAGAAATATATCATCTTCTTCATAGGTAAACATGCTGAAAATCATTGTAAGATAAGTGTAAAAACTTGTAGAGAATGTTTTCTGATCACTGACAAACTAAAAGCACTTTGAGACATTAGTCTACTTTTATGGAAAGCACTTTCTAGTCTCAGTACTATCGAGTATCGTTAGTTCCACTCCAGCTTACCCTGCGCTGCGCACACGTGGGCATCTCTGCGTGGAAGCAGCTTATGCTCTACGATTCCCCTCAAAATTCAGTGATAAATTTTTCCTTCGTGGTGGAATTTTCAGAGGAGTTAATGTCATGTCTCTGTTGTTCTATGTTTTATGTTCTTTCCAACTTTAATAATTTAACGTCTGTTTGAAATATTGCAGCAGCTTCAAAATATTTCTGAACTTTACTTTTGCTGTGAATAAAAGGAAAACGCAAATACTGTAATTGGTCTTGGTAGCTAATTCAAAAGGCATTTTTATGCCAATAAATTGCAGGGATTTGGAAGATTTCCAGACACGCTCACTCCAGCCAGTACTGAAACAACACAGTTTAAATACCCGGGTGTTGGATTTGCAAAATATCTGCG
Source organism: Chloroceryle amazona (assembly GCA_027560015.1). Lineage (NCBI taxonomy): Eukaryota > Metazoa > Chordata > Aves > Coraciiformes > Cerylidae > Chloroceryle > Chloroceryle amazona. The sequence continues at coordinate 7,083 of JANHFX010018394.1, read as the reverse complement.
GAGAAGAGAGACTGTGGGACAACTGTCTGGGTATTCAGGAGTGCTGGTGTCACTCCCCCCCGGCTCTAAACACCCCTGGCTTTAAATGAGGAAGTTCCTCAATGCAAGGAGCATCTTGAGGATTCTTATTTATCTCTGGAAGTAAAGGCATGGTCCTGCTGGAGAAGCTTCAGGGTCATGTTTTGGTATTGGATGAGTTTCACCAGTTTAAGTTAAAACAAGGAAGCCTCTCTGAGATTATTGCAACTGGATTTTTTTTCTTCCTGATGCACATTTGTTTATTTGGGGGGCTTTGTTGTTGTTTGGGGGTTTTTTGTGTTTTGTTTTCGGTTGTTTGTGTTTTTTTAATAGTAAATTATCTGCAAATTACTTCTGAAAAGCCCTTTCAAAGGCTTGGTGGGAGACTTTGGCCGTGGAGATTGATTTTTGCCCACAATGGGGGTGGGAGGCTGGGATGTGTGCAGTTTTCCACCTGAAGAGTTGTTCTAAATTTGAGTGTCTCTCCACCATGAGTTGTTGGGTTGTTTTTTGTTTGTTGGTCATATTTTTTTTTTTGAGTTGGTTTTTTTTTTGGTTTGTTTTTTTTGTGTGTGTGGTTTTTTTGGTTGTCTTGGGTTTTTTTTTGTGTGTGTTTTGTTTGTTTAAGAGCAAAATGTGACCCTCTGATGGTGGCACTTGCTTTGAACTTCACATTTGCTATTTCACCCAGACATGCAATTCGTAAGTAGTTGTTATATGGTGGTGTTTAGTGTGGAGCCTCTTGTTTGGAGCAGATGTCTATTTGTTTATATTAAATATTAGAAGCATGATAATGTCAGATTTATGAAATAGCCATGATTCATTCCAAGAACACCCACCCACAGTGGACTAAGGTGGAGCTCAGCCAGGTAGGACTTTGCTCACAGTTGTCAAACTGGTTGGCATGAAAGTTTTCAGTGGTGGAACTTTCTATTCTTTAACCACTTCAGCCTATCCCTGCTGCTCGTGAATGCACTGAGCAAAATCCTAGGATTTCAGTTTCAACTGCACCTTTATGCTGGGGCCACTGGGAACTCTGTGTGTGACAAAGGAACCACTGTCAGAGCTGTTGGCAGCCAAAGCTCTTAGGAAGTTAAATCTGTAATGGAAGAGCGAGGACCCCTTGGCTGCAGGGAGTGGGGGAGAGCTCCTCTTGCCTTGGTCAGGACAAACTCAGGTTCCTGTTTCTGCTCCTCCCCAGGGCTGCTTCACTATAGAAATGCAGCAACAGCAGAAGAAGAAACTAAGGGGCAGTAAAGGAGCAAAGCAACTTTCCTTCTAGCCCAGTCTGAGTGCTGCAGGCACTGGGGCAGCCTGACATTGGACTTGGTGTCACTTCAGCTGTCTCTGATGCAGTTTGGTCATTCAAGTCTCAATACAACTTCTTATCCCCTGCAGCTGCCTCTTCCTCGAAGTACCTGCTAACGTAGAACAACCGAGAGCTTTACTTGTAAAGTGTTGGACAAAGTCTCTTATTTGAGTGCCATTGAAGACCAACCTTCCCGCATTAAATATGTCTGGATGTCTTGTTTTATTACATGTGTGGTCTGACATTTTTTAGCATTAAGTGGTCCCTCTGCTGTAAGCCTGGGATCTTTGCATGCAAGATTAAAAGGACAGGAAAAGGGGCTCAAACTGGCCTCAGCACCAGCCTGAATTTCAACTTCCCTGGGGCACGGTCCCCTTTCTACCTGCCAGTTGTTGACGGAAACCTTGCGGCGATGGAAGTGAGTTTAGAAGCCTGGTCAAGGGGTGAAGGGGCAGCTGGTGCTGACTGCCCCGACCCTCCCAGTGCCCCTCACCCCCAGCTGGTTGGGCCAGCTGGCAGAGCTCATGCAGTTCAACCTGTGCTGCTTCTATAAATAGTTCTGGGGTTTGAGCTTTTCATTAGTACTGAAACTCACAGACTTATTTGCAAGTCCTAACTAGAATGTTGTGCTTGAAATGGAAAACGCAGCGTGAGCAATGCGAGCAGCAACATAAAAGGCTTGTCTTCATCATGGCTGCTTCTCTCCGCTCCTCAAAATTACACCATTTGCATTCTCAGCTCTTTAATCCAGCTCTGGCTATGGAACCAGGTTCTTGGGGAGGGAAGTGAGCAATGTGTGTCCTGAAGCTTTCACTCCAGCCCCATTATTTCTACATGTGTCCCCACACCGAGCAGCGCACAGCGAGCGCTCCGAGACCTGGCTCCAGTTGCTGTGCGGGTGGCTGCGGAGCCAACGGGCATTGGTGTGGGGTGGCCAGCATTTGTGCCACGCTTCCTTCCTGCCTGCTGGGGTGGCTACTTTGTCACATTGAAGGGACAATTTAATACAGCCAGTAGTGCAATCAAGGAGCTGAGCCAACGCGAGTGACTGCTCCAGAAAGTGTCACTCTCTGTGCTGCTCTTAGGATGGTGGAAAAAATATAAAGTGGATTAAAAGCAAGAGATGCTCTTAAAAGAAAGGTGCAGAGGTTGGGGGGATGCTGCCTGGCCACTTGACGAGCTGGCACCTGCTGCCCTCCTGTGGCAGGACAGAGCTTCACCCAAAGATTTGCCAGATGCTGAAGCATTTATTTTTTTTCTGTTGCCACACTTAAGTCTTTAAGCAGCTGTAAAAACAGGGTTAGTACAACAACAAGGGCCTGTTGACCTTATGGGCTTCACCTTCCACCCTTCTGCTTTTTGCCACGGACTGCTGTGTTTTGCTCCTAGAGTATCAGTGGGAAGAACTCAACGTGGTTTAATAAGTGACATTTTTCTTTTTAGATAATAAATGAAGCTTTTCATTTTAGCTGTGCACAATAGAAACTCTGCTTCAAGTTTGGGAAAGAATCTTCCCAGAAAGAAGCAGGACACAGAGCCTGCCTTGCACTAGTAGGGAAGGCTCATAGGACCCTAGCACTGAACAGTCACGGGGTGCACGCTTGAGTTTTAATTCCAGGGACTGAAATCACAACTTCACTGTCACTGTGGCCATGGCCTCAGCTGGCTCAATGCTACAGCAGGGGCTCGGGAACCTAGACCCAGTTACAAAGGAAAACTGTGATTTAGTTAAAAGCTGTCTTCTGCTTCTTCCAAGCCACCTCTCTCACAAACAGCACAGGACCTGGATCAGTTCCCAGGATGCCATCAGAGGTCTGTAACAGGTAACTTTTCTTGGTTGGTTTAGGGGTACATTTGAGGAGATTTGTCAGTTTTTACAGCAATTTGCCTTTTCCTTGTCATACACTGCTCTAGATCAGGAAGTTTGCTCTGTGACCATCTGTATGACATAGGAATTAAAAAAAACCCAGCAAATAAAGCTTAAAATGAGAAAAATACAGAGCCTGGGACAGCTTCCTCTGCCTAAAAAATTAAGTGTGGGCTCTGCATTTGTTTCAACAAAGCCCAGTGTTTCTGCAGGGAGAAGCACCCTGGAAGTGGTGCACATTTTAGTGTTGCTATCGTGCTGAAGAATCAGGAGCATTCATTTCAGTAGTGGGTTGTGTTTCAGGAGCCAGGACCTGCTTTATTCAGTCTAGGCAGCGTTACTGTATCTAGAGCAGTGGCAATACATGCAATTTATTATTTTTTGTCAGTTAAGTATGTTCCAGAGAGAGACAGTTTAGTTTGAAAAGGATGTGGTACACTACACAATCCAGCTGTAAGGATTCTGTAGTCTGGTTTGGGGGCTATGGGAATGCTTGGTCCCTCACTCACTGGCACACGGTCACTCATCACAAGCACGTAAGGAGTCTCTTTTATCACTGAGCAGTCTGTTTATAGGAGCAAGCACATGAAAACTGAAGTCCTTCGTCCAGTTTTTCCCCTCACATAAAACTTTTGTCCACAGGCCTTATCTGAGGAAGTTGTCTTCGGCACAGAGGAGATGAATTGTGATGTCAAACAGCGCAGCAACCACTAACTTCTCTTGGTTTTCAGCAGGCTACAGCAACAGCCCCTCTGAGCTGGCCCTGGCTGCTCAGCTGAGGGTAAGCACCAGCTCCCAACGCTTCAGAGGCTGCCCAGGGGCTGTCACAAAGGTCTTGAGTCAGTTACAGGGCTCCAGCTGGGACGCTGATCGTGCAGCAGCCAGGACTCCTCACCCCCAGCACTGCTGTTCCCACCCCGCTGCATGAACAGAGCTCCCTGCAGGATCTGCACCAGCGCCTGCTGAAGACCACCCCTCTCACCACGTGCTGCGTTAAGGACAACTGAGGAACCCTTCTTGGCTTTAAATGCCAGCAGGTCTTCGCTCAGAGGACCTGATTTACACTGCAAGGGGGAGACTCTTGCATCCAGCTAACCAAGGGTGGTGTTTTAACCTCCCTCAAGTAATGCTGCTAGTAATTCTGTGGATGCTTTGGAGAATTGAGGGAGAAGTCTTTTTGATTTTTTTTTTAACTTCTTTTTTTTTTCTAATCATGCCTCATTCCCTGTCTCAGTCTCCTCTGTGCCTGAAGTCAATTTTTTTCTGGGTAAAATACTGAAGTCTTATCACAGGTGAAGCCAACTCCTGCAGAGAGGGTAAAGCTTGGTTTGTAACTAACTTACGCCTAATTCAAAATTACTACAGGAATCTTCTTAGTCACAAGCTCGACGGCAGACAACAGCCCCTACCCGCTCCAGTTCACACACACCTTGGACTTCAGCAGAATCAAAGTTATGCCAGGAAGGAATTTGGACCATGAGTTTATAAAACTATTCTTTAACACAGTTGACTCCAGAAGCTTCACCAGTTGGTACGGGGACAGTGTGATGTAAAACCTGATGATCCCATCCAACTGTAGTGAGCAAGGCATCGTCTGAAGGAGACCACGACAAGCCTGTTACAAAGTCTCGATGGGAACGGTCTCTGAACCTGGAAAACACGAATGCTCTGTTAGCCATAAAGCACCATCACCGAGAGTTTGGGGGCTTGTGCAGTTCCTCGGGGCTAATTTGTTAGGATGATGCTCCCCTACTTAAGAGTATTTTTATCCTCCCCTCAGCACGTGGATAAATAATTAGCTTAATGAGAAAGAGCCCCAGCAGTGAATACATTGCCTACTACTTACACCTCCGAGAGGTCCGAGTCAAGAACAGCTACTGAACAGTCTTCGCTGATTGAAGCCAGTAAGGGTGAACTGGAGGAGAGAGGAGACCAGGGTTAGAAAAAAAATACAGTAAAGCTCTGAGGGATAAACTCCTGAGAAGTGCACTTCTTAGTGAGCCTGACCCAGTGAATTAACAGGCACCAAATCTTCCTGCTGGCACAGCAAGCAAGAATATTCTATTAGTGTTGGAAAGCAAGGTGACTGCAACTGGAGCAAGCCCCAGAGTGGGTCAGTAACGCTCCCTCCCTCCCTAGCAATCTGCTTACTAAAAAGGCCAAAGCGAGCCCTCCCGCAGGTCCTGCTCTCATACCAAGTCAGGCTTTCAAGCACCTGCAGCCACGGGGACACAGAACGTGTATCAGACTGTACCTATGTGCAGAAAAAGCAAACCGCCTGATACTTCGCACGTGCACAGAGGAGCTGAGGGCAGAATCAGGATTCTTTGTGTCTACTAGTGCAACTGTTCCATTTTCATCACCTTTGGGAGAAGGGAGAACAGTTATTAGCAAGATTGTCACGGGACAAGAAAGACCTCGATTTGTCGGGTGATAAGATCACTTCTTACCCAAAGCAAAGATGTCACTTTTCTGTGGATGCCACATGACTGAGGTAGGGAGGTGATCACAGGCACTGCAAACTGCGAGTCAAGAGGGAGGAGAGTCAGCACAAAGCCAGTCCTGTCTCACTTTAGCACTGCTACCACAAAGGCAAACATTTAAAAGCTTGTTGTACTTCTGCAATTGTGTGAGGCTTCCTTAGGCTTTTCTGCCCAAATGCTGACATCGCTAGATTTGCAGTTACGAGCCAGGTCAGGCATGAAGTAACTTATTTCTTCCAACAAAACCTCATTCACAAGCGGTGCCTGCACCCAGAAACGTACCGATTCGAGTAGCTGGTTTGGGGCATCTGGTGTCCCAGAGTAAAGTTCTGCTGTCCTGTAAATCCAAAGCAAACGAGAAGGCTTTTACAATCTCTTTGTGGCAGGGGGTAGGCAAAAACTCGGGTTCACTGCAGAGCTGCGACTGACCCACATGCAAAACCACACCACCTTCTCCTTGGCGTTAGTGATGCTGCCGTTAATGGCACGTTGGCTCCTCCGGCCAGCCCCAGGACAGAGCTAGGAGCTCCCCCATTTTAACTCAAAAAGCCACAGAAATCAGCTTGGTAAGCTGCCTGTCAACTTATCCGACAGGAACTTTCAAATAACCCTGTTATGGAGCTTGTAACACAATAGGTGGTTTCTCAGTAAGTGCATTTAACTGTAAATAACTGAAATTAAATCTCATTTTTACGGGGTAGATTTAGACAGAGAGCGAGCTTTACCTCAGCGCAGGACAGGAACACAGTGTCCTTCCCAGGACAGGAAGCCACGCATGACACTGAACCGGAGTGAGCTACCAAAAGCACAAAAGGATAAAGAGCCTCAAAGATTGTATCCAACTTTCCCGCGCATTCCCAAGGATCTCCGAAGGCACACCAGTAAAACAAGGAATAGCTGATGCCCAGATACAGGGTAACTCCTACTCAATAACCAACTGCTTCCTAACAAACCCATGAGCTGCCAGATCCAGCCAAAGCCACCGCAAGCGAGTCCCTGTGACATGCATAGGGCTGAGGAAGCCTCTCCAGACAAGAGAGCAGCTACAAAGGGGCTGGGGGAGAGGATCAGCGTGGGGCCTCTGCTGTGGCTGGAGATCACACCGTCACATCTCCGGAGACTGGCACTTTGATCGGGCTGTCACGAGATCACACGTAGGTGAAAGACAAATCTGAGCACAGAAGAAATACTCGAAAATTCTCTTAGAGATACAAAGTAAACCGAGCTTTAAAGCACTCATTTTGTGGGGCGAGATGAACAACAGAGAAATAAGGCTATGCCAGATACTCCAGAGACCCCCAGGCAATAGATCGTGGCCCCACACGTGGTTTGACAGATGGGGGACAACCGGCGAGGGGCCCGGCGTGGCACTCACCTCTGTAGGAGTGCAGCACCGTCTGCTGTGG
>JANHFX010018392.1:0-15020 GCA_027560015.1 Chloroceryle amazona | reverse complement strand
ACCACCTTTTACCCATTATCCCTTCCTTAAACAAACACCCCCCCCCCCAAAAAAAAAAACAAAAAAACAAAAACAATCAGAGAAATTACCAAGTCTAAAAGCTATTACAAAATAGCAGTTGAAGCTGAGGGCAACACAGATAAGCTAGTGTAACAAATTCATTTGCAGAGTTTCAAATTAATTTAAGGTGTTGCCTTAGATGTAACTGAGCTAGAGAACAATAGTAAGCAATGACACTCATGATTGAGACTGCAAAATTTACCTTCTTAGCAGCAGAGTAAATGCATTCAGGTAGTCAATTCATTTCAGAATCCAAGTTGTACATAGGCTCCCACTGTTAGCCATCCAACTTAAAGTTAGACATATCTGAAATTGCCATCCGTCAAAGAAATTAGCAGGTGACTAATGAGTAGGCAGAACCCATGTCTCACCCATTTCTCAGGCATTGTTGAGATGTTTCTAGTTTCCAAGTTAAGTGCTTTTTTTCCCCCCTCAGTTCTAATTCTGAAAAATAAGATTGATTTTTTTTATTTTTTTTTAAACACACCATACTACTAACAGTGTTTGCAAACAAAATTCATTACTCACATCTGGGCTTAACATTTACTTCAATGGATTTATATGTTACAGCCACTTCTATTTTGAGCTTGGAATCCTGCTTCATCCACCAGCAGTTGTCTTCTGCTACCTTCCTTTCTTAAAATACAAAGAAAAATCCTATCTGTTTTCCAGAAACACCCTTGTGAAATAACTGTGATCATTAATGGAAGCTTCCACATAAGTGCTTTACATGGTCTTAGGAAAATGGAATATCATCACTTTTCTGAGCAATTACAAATCACACCATTTTTCAAATAAAGGCTGATTCAACTGAAATTACATTTAAAACAATACAACTATCATGAACTACACTGTTCTCAAAACCTCCACTCAAATTAATCTCATTTATAAAGTGCAAAACCAAACAAACTGACATGGCAACACAACATGCAAACTTATTAAGATGAAGGAAATGAGCTTCCAGTGGAAGTTGTACACATTTAATGGATGAGGCACACAATCCTGGTGGAGCAGGCAGGAAGTTCATTACTGTGCTATGCTATCAGTTTAAAAATGAGCTACCCTCTATAGAGATAGGCATTTTACAGAATAATAGTTCTCTAGTGGTGTTTTTTTAGGAAGAGGGGGAACATAAAACACCCAATATGAATAGATATAACTTAACTGCTTCACAGATCTGCACAGTATTTACAAAACAAAACCAGAGAATACAGCATTTGTAAGAAAATATGAATTGAGGTGGGGAGGAAATGTATGTGTTTGGTGAATTTTATTTTTGTTTGTTTGCCTTTAAAAAATAAAACTTTTTTTTTTTTAATAAGGAAACCATTAATTCACATACACTATAACAGTGTGCTGCATGATAAGGTAGCTAGTAAGGCTGCCATCCTTACCTATTAATTTTCAAAGGCATGTTTCTTAGATAACTGTACACAATCCTTTACATATTCTGTAGCTGATATATAATAGAGCTATGCAATTTCAGTATAACAAAACTTAGGAAATCTAACTAATCTCAGCTGGAACACAATACACTGCAAGAATTCTAACTTCTCCCAAAGGATAAAATTAAGCTTTTCAATGATATTATAAATAATACATGTGATATTTTCACTTGTACCCACATTTCAAACCAAAGAAGTTAGCTGAATAATACCAGATCAACTAAAATTTTGCAACACAAGAAACTTCCCTCTAAAATACTTAATTTTATTAGTGAAATGGTACCAAAGATAACAAATATACAAAGAATTTCTTTGTTCTATGCTACCTACACATCATAAATACAACAGCTGTTGTTGCAAGACAGAATCTTTCACAGTCCTTCTATAAGTACACAGATTTCTTATTCTTTTATCAGAATAAGTTGTTTACTGGTCAACAGCATGTGTCTTAATCATCACAAAAATGACTGTCTATACTTTACATGGTAAAGAATTTTTTATAGTCTTAAGTGTATGCAGTGGCAAGAACATAAAATACTATAGAAAAATAAAAAGTGATTAAGCAGTTTCACAATTAAATTGGGAAAATTTTTAATTCCCTATAATATGCTTTTCTTTTTTTTTGGTAAGAATTAACTATGCAAAGGAAAAGAAATACAAATTGAAAGCAGATAGCTAATATGTTATTTAGTTGTTGGTTTTTTTTTTTTTTGTTTTTTTTTTTTTTTTTTGCTTGTTTTTTGGTGTTTTTTTTTTAACTGAAAGAAATAACTCTTCCCATAAGGTAAGGCAATTAATTAATTTGATTGTATTAAACTGCATTAAAAATAATCTACTTGATTTTAGGAATAAATTTTAATGGCATGACTCTTAAGAAATCTCCCAATGATGAAATGGATTAAATTGGTTCAGGGGGCACAAGCCATGTTTTACCTTGACAAAAATATTTGCTTTGTCATTCTCTTATTACATGCTTTCTCTTTAAAGAATGAAAGAAAGAATCTCTACCATATAACTCCTGTGTAAATTAGAACTTTTTTTTTTTCCCAAGTTATTAATCCCTTCAACTTCGCATACAATTCCTTTTCTCCTTAAGAGAGATGATGCTGGAGAGGTAACAATTTAAGGCCATCCAAACATAGATTAAATGTCTAAAGGGCTGTCTTTGATGCAGGGGATCAGAAAATGCTTTGTATTTGGCTACTAGTTTTGTACAGTGGTGGTCCCCAAAATGCATCTTTGCTTTCACCTATAAATCTCTTCTAAAAATAAAAAGGTAAAAAATGAAGCTTTAGTATCTTAACAAGTGAATCAAACAATTGTTCTGACAAACTACTTGCATACTTGTGGTAAAACAGCAATAGAGATCATGTAAGTCCAAACTGAAAATGAGTAATAACACATACATTTCTAGAAAATACATTATTTTAAGAAGGCACTGAAACTTCTGCTTGTGCTCCCATATTTTTTTTGAACAAATAAGGAAAAAATATAAAACACCTGTACTATTTGCAGCCGAACAGACACCCTGCAGTATAGCCCAAACCACATCTGTAAGGTCTAATAATATCATACAGATGTGTTCACTTATGGAAGGACAAAAATAAGCAACAAAACAACCCTAAAATAATCCAGTAAGATAAGCTATTATCTATAACATGGCAATGTTCCTTTTAGGAACAGAAAAGTAGCATGCACTATTCAAATACTTTAAAAGAAATATTAATTTTAGGGATATTAGTAAGAAATTGTTTTAAATAAAACCTGAGAATCTCATGCAGTGAGCAAAGGAGAACCAAACTAGTTAGTAAGCATTTAACACAAGAACCATGAAACTGTGTTTATGTTTAAAACCTCTTTTTCTATATTTTTCATTTACAAGAGAAGTGTGTAGATTTACACACCATTTCCAAGCATATTAAACAGTACACATTGAAGTTTTTTGATTTTTTAACCCAAAGTTAAACTAGACAAAATATATCAACAAGCAGTATTTTAAACAACCTTCAATGCACATCTTCAGCTTTTTTTTTTTTTTTTTTTTTTGGACAGTACAGGTTTACATCTTTCAGTTTCTACTTATTTGGAACAGCTTATGGCAAAACTTAACAAATCATTTTACAAATGAGTACAGCCATCATGGAAATGCATGGATTTACAGACATGAATAGTTCTGATGGCATCTGATTTTTTTCATGGTATAACTACTGGTCTGTGCTCTCTTGCTTTACAGCAAGAAACTGACAAAGCTATCACAAGAACTGGATTTGCTACTAGTACCATCACCATGTTCAGATTGTTCAGGTTGATTGCTTTGACATTTTCTTCCTCATTCTGGGAAGTAAGAAGCTTTGCATGTCATTCCTTTGTTGAATCAGAGGTCCGTTCTTTGCTTTAAACCTCTTCCACTTTAGTTGAAAGGTTTTCATCATTTGGTTGACAGTTCCCATTCCATTGTAGTTTGACTTCATCTATCCTTTGTTTATTTCTATTGCCTACTTCCTTGTCAGTTTCTGAATTCATATCCTCTTTAGTATGATATTTCTCCTACCAAAGATAAAATTATTTTACAAAAAAAATAAATCATACTCTTAGTATTATAACCAAATCTTGGTATTTTGATTGCCTAAGTTTTCACATGACCATCTTGTCTCAGCAATTGCCAGAACAGGTGTCAAAGCTCTTTTCAGTTGGCTGAAGTTAAGCACTCCTAACAACCCATCACTTCACCATAAAGTAATCTGTCTTTATTATCAATATTCAGGTAAAACAGAACAAGCAGCATCACAAGACCTATGTGAAACCACTCCAGAAATTAAGACAATCTTATTTTTAAAATAAAACAGGATTATATTTTTTCTTTCATAGTTCTTCTCAGGTAACTGATAAATTTTAAGAGTTCTTGGGCAAAACAATTACTTAAGCACGTGGACAGAATTGCTTAAATTAGTTGTTTTATAACAGTTGAATAATTCCAAGTACCACAAACCACTCTTTTAAAGTCATGCTGCTTTTCAAATTATAAGATTAAACAATTCGAAGAATTTTTTTTCTTCTTCATCACACTACCTTCTAATTTGCAAGGGAAAAATCCCAACAATACTTTTCCTCAAATCTTCAACTTTAATTTTGCAGAGACCAACATGAAGCCCAGGACAAAAGCAACCAACCAGGAAGAGGCTGAACTGCAGAGTGAAAGTTTATTAATAATCTTTTCAGCTTGAGAGCCTGTGCTAGTTTTAGCTGAGATAGAGTTAATTTTCTTCACAGTAGCTAGTACAGGGATACTGAAAAAAGTGTTAATAACACAGTGATGTTTTTGTTATTGCTGAGCACTGCTTACACAGAGACAAGGCCTTGTCTGCTTCTCACCCCACCAGTGAGTAGGCTGGGGGTGCACAAGAAGTTGGGACAGGACATAGCTGGGACAGCTGACCTCAGTTGACTAGAGGGATATTCCATACCATATAATGTCATGCTCAGCAAATAAAAGCTGGCAGAAAACAGAGGAAGGTGCGTGTGTTGTGATTTAACCTCTGCTGACAGCTAAACACCATGTAGCTAAACACCTACCACTTTCACACAGCACCACCCCCTTCACCCCCCCCCCCCATGGGATGGGAAGGAGAATTGGTAAGAAGAAAGAAGTGAGACCCCATGGGTTGAGATAAGCACAGTTTAATAAAACAACAGAAAGAGAGAAGAAGAAAAAAAAAAAAAACAAACAAAAAACCAGCAATAATGATAGCACTAATGAAGTGATATAAAAAGCAAGTGATAGAAACTATGAGGTTCTACCTCTGTACCCAAGATGCCACTTATCCCTACTCCAGCTACAAGCTGAAGCTACACAGCAGCCCAGATCAGCCCCCCTGTTATATAGCAGGCATGACATCAGTATAGTATCAAATATCCCATTCACTGGTTCAGTTGTTTATCCTGGCTGTGGCCCCTCACTGTTGGAGAATGGCTAAAAGACAAGGGTCATGTACCTTTAAGAGGAATGCTCTCTGAGGCAAAATGCTAAGGATAGCATGTCCTTGAGCTGATAAGTTGTACAATAAGAGAATATTATGGTTGAAGGAATGAGGGAGTAGCAGGCTTCTGTAGCCGCGAGAGGGGTTGGGTTATGCTAAGAGACCCTGTGGATTGAACCAATAGAAGACGGACAAGTGTGACTATTAATGAAGTGACCATATAAAAGTACTGTGCTGACAGCTAATAAATGAAGTTCGCCTACCAATCACATTGATTGACCGTGTCTTCCCTCGCCACTCCACACCTCCCAACTGCTTGGGAGCCAGCAGCTGCTTGTGTAATTAACCCTCACTGAACACAGGACATTATCCACCCCTTATTCTATACCATCTACATCATGTCCAACAGTGGTAGCTGACAATTAACATTCATACAATTTAATTCACTTGCTGTTCTATCCTAAAATCAAATCCTCTTGTGATACATATCAGACTTCTCCATCCTCCTCATCACCCACCAGGTGCACCCAGGTTCTTGAACAAAAGCAATCCCTTGGATGAGTTTGCCTTTGTCTGAAGCAGGACTCACCCAGACCATTTTCACTAACATATTTTTAATGTGAACTACAGGTACTTTATCTCCTCCTACAGCACGTGGGAACTTTGACTCGGTGGGGCCACACTGATTGGTAGATCCTCTTGTGTTAACTAAGCAAGTAGCCTTTGCTAAATGTGTGTCTCAATATTGAAACAACACTGAATTCCTTTCAGTGTTGATTTTAACAGTCCATTGTACCATTCAGTTTTCATGGAGGCTGGTGCATGACAGGAGATGTGATAGACCCACTCAATGCCATATTCCTTGGCCTAGATGTCTATGAGTCTGTTTCAAAAATTAGTCCCACTGTCTGGCTCTATTCTTTCTGGAGTACCGTGTCGCCACAAGATCTGATTTTCAAGACTCAGGATAGTGTTCCAGGTGGTGGCATGGGACACTGGATATGTTTCCAGCCATCCAGTGGTTGCTTCCACCACTGTGAACACACAGCACTTGTGTAAATGTGATATAATCATTCTGCCAGATCTCTACATATTTACATTTCAGCCATCTATACCACTGGGGTTTTAACCTCTTGACCTACTTGATTGTAGCACATTTCATATTCATGGATGCCCTCTGTAATAGTATCCATGGTGAAGTTCACCCCTTGATCTTGAGCCCATCCATATGTCACATTTCTCCCTTGATGACCTGAGGTGTCATGTGCCCACAGGGCCATAAATAATTCACCCTTACATTGCCAGTCCAAACCCACCTGAGCTACTCCAATCTTGGCAGCCTGATCCACACTCTGGTTGTTCTCATGTTCTTCCATGGCCTGACTCTTGGGTACATGGGCATCCACATAGCGTGTCTTCACAACAAGGTTCTCTACCTGAGCAGCAATATCTTCCCATAATCTAGCAGCCCAGGTGGGTTTACCTCTGTGCTGTCAGTTGCTCTGCTTCCATTGCTGTAACCACCCCCACAGGGCATTTGCCACCATCCATGAGTCAGTATAGAGACAGAGCACTTGTCTGCTTTAGACTCCAATTCATATTGAAGCTCTAACTATTCTGGCAGGGCAGCACTTAGCAGCAGTGTAACTTCATTCAGACTGCAGTAGTCCACTGTCAATCTCTGTTCCCCATTAGACTTTCACACTGGTCATATAGGGCTGTTGAAAGGTGAGTGAGTTTTGCTGATCACCCCTTGGTCCTCCAGTTGGTGGATGAATTGCTGGATGGGGATAAGGGAATCTCAGTTGGTGAGATATTGCTTTCAGTGCACTGTTGTGGTAGCAATTGGCACTTTGTGCTCTTCAACCTTCATCAACCCCACCACAGAAGGGTCCTCCAAGAGACCAGGCAAGGTGGACACCTGTTAATTCATTTCATCCCCAAGGCAGCTATCCTAAAGGCCCACTGGTACCCTGTAGGGCCCTTGAAATAGCCACTCCTGAGATAGTCCATACCAAGGATGAATGGGGCCTCTGGGCACACAATGGGGTGTCTGTGCTGTTCCTTCCCAGTTAAACTCACTTCAGCCTTCAGTAGTCAGTTGTTGGGAACCCCTGTCACCCCAGAAGTACAAATGGGTTTGGCCACTCTATAGCCTGATGGCATTAAGTTACATTGTGTGCCAGTATCTACTAAAGCCTTGTACTTCTGTGGGTCTGATGTGGCAGTCCATCATATCCATACAGTCCAATAGACCCAGTTGTCCTTTTTCTCCACCTGTCTGAAGGCAAGGCTCCTCTCATCCTTATCAGAATAACTCACTTCTTGTGAAAATCACTTAGAGGTACCCTCAAGAGGATCAGAAGCATGATCAACCCTTCTACTCTGTCTGGGAATTTTCTCACTGGAAACTTGGGCAGTGTTCTTAGAGGAATCATCTTTCAATAGTGTTTTTCCTTGCTGCAACTCACATATTTGTGCAGCTAGGATTAAAGTGGGTTTTTCATCCCACTTCCTCATGTCCTCTCCATGGTCATGTAGATAGAACCACAGGGTACCATGTGGAGCACACCTCCCATATTCTTTATCTTTGGCAGGGGAGAGTCCACGCTTAATAGACAAAACACAGTCCCGTACAGGTGGGGAGTAGGACTTGCTGGACCTTCTGGGACAGTTCCTCCACAGCCGAAACACAGGCCCATAGGGACGAAGAAAGACTTCCTTCAGTGCCGCAGCTGGCCAGCCGATTAATCCACTGTTCTTTCCTGTCCATCCTTCCAGGACAGCACTGCCAATGAGTTGGCATACGATGACGGTGCACTCCATAGGAACTTCCACCACATGGGTGGTGTGCATTGGACTTCATCTGGATCCAAGTGTAACTGCTCATCATCCTGATTGTTATAAATCATCTCCAGTGCCACTAATTCCCTCAGGTACTGAAAACATTTCTCCATGGTAGTCCACTTGCCTGGGTGATGTGTAACATCTTCCCTGAAGGGGTACCTTTCCTTCACAACTAGCAGGAGTCACCTCCAAAGGCTGAGGGATTGTGTCCATTTTCCAATCTCCTTGTCAATGTCCCCTGCCCTAGGCAGGGATCCCAGTTGCTTGGCCTCTTTCCCCTCTAATTCCAAACTGCCGGTCCCATTATCCCAGCAGAATAATGATAATGTGCTCGCCTAGATGATGACTTAAGTTCTTTCATATATCTTGCAGTTCACTCGGGGACAAGGATCGGGTGATCACCTCTGGCTCTTCTTCATGTTCTCATGATGATCCTGGTTCATTGTCATCCCTTGCAAAGTGAACTGATACCAGCAGGGGTTGATTCTCTGCTTCAATTGCAGTACCTGCTACTGGGGTTTGAGTGGTCACAGTGTTTGTCACGATGGTTGGAATAGCTGCAGTGCCTGCCAGTCTGTTTTTAGATCCAGACACCTTCTCTTTCCTTTGAAGGCAGTTGTTCAGGGGTGAAATTCAAAACATTGCAGGTAACCATTGCCCTAGGTATTTGCCCATACTCTCCCACACACTCTGCCACTCATAACTATTCAGCCTCAGGGCAGATCTCTGTGTGGTAGTCCTGAAAAAGTTTTGTGTGACCCTGTACAAGACCTGGGACACAGCAACAAGAGCATGACGGTCTGGACATCCCAAGAATATTCAAAATTCTCAAAAGCTCAGAGAGACCCCTCTCCTGTTTTGCTTATATATTGGGTGAGATCACTAGTAAGCAACAAGGCTGCATACATATACCAGCTTAACATCATGATCAGGGGTATAATCATATCATTGGTTGACAAGATCCAGTATAGCAACATAATAGTTGTAACCTGTTTATCCAAAATGATAAACAGTAGCATAGGGAACACCTAGTGCATATAAGGGTTTATGTAACACCACCACACAAACAGATGGACGAGCATTGTGAACATATACTGTTTAACCAATATAAAAAGTGTATATGACAAAATTGTTTTAACATGCTCAACCCTTCAGGCCCCAGTGGGCACCAAAAAAGGACTGTTGTGGTTTAACCTCTGCCTGCAGCTAAACAACACACAGCTGCTTGCCCACCTCTTCCACCACCCCCTCCACACCCCCTCCACACCCCCTCCTGTGGGATAGGAAGGGAATCAGTAAGAAGAAAGAAGGTGAGATCCCATGGGTTGAGATAAGGACAGTTCAACAGAACAACACAAAGAGAGATGAAAATAACAGTAATAATGATAGTATTAATGAAATGATATACAAAGAGAGTGATTAAAACCCAGGAGGCTTTACCTCTGTGCCCAAGACACCACTTTCCCCACTCCTGCTACAAGCTGAGCCTACACACAGGAAGAATTTGAAAACAGACAGACACACCTGCCTTGGGCAAGCCCCCCTGTTATATAGTGGGCACTGCAGTCGGTATAGTATCAAATACCCCACTGGGTGCTTTGATTGTTTATTTTGGCTGTGGCCCCTCCCAACTGCTTGGGCCAGTAGCTGCTTGTGATAATAAACCCTCACTGAACACAGGAGAGGGGGACATTTAGAGTTATGGTCCAAATAACTGTTACGTGTGATGAAGCCCTGCTTTCCTGAAGATGGCTGAACATCTGCCTGCCTATGGGGAAGCAGTGAATTAATTCCTTGTTTTTCTTTGCTTGTGTGTGGCTTTTGCTTTACTTATTAAACTGTCTTTATCTCAACCCATGAGTTTTATCACTTCTACTCTAGCAATTCTCTCCCCATCCCAATGGGGGGAAGTGAGCAAATGGCTGTGTGGTGTTTAGTTGCTGGCTG
The DNA here is from genome assembly GCA_027560015.1 of Chloroceryle amazona. Lineage (NCBI taxonomy): Eukaryota > Metazoa > Chordata > Aves > Coraciiformes > Cerylidae > Chloroceryle > Chloroceryle amazona. The sequence goes on along the minus strand of JANHFX010018392.1, from coordinate 4,744 downwards.
GAGTTAAACCACAACACAGCCAAACTAACCCCGAACACTATTGTTTAGTTACAATCTGCTTCCTGCCTGCTCTTAGAGATAGACTTTCAGCCAGCCAACTTCTAATATGACACAGAACAGAAAAGAGAGTGAAATAAAAAATAACTGTTTCCATAACCTATTCACACAAGCTCCTATAGGTCCAGTTAAAGTTCAAACACACAGACTTCTCAAACTGGCCTACTAACATCAACGGGAGAATAACTTTCATATCTCCAAATAGGAAAACCTAAAGCCATGTGGCAATAATTGGTAAGGAAAATGGGAAAAAGAAGAGTGAGGAAAAGATTGAAAGAGTGAGGAAAAAAGAAAAAGATAGGGAATTCCAACAATTGTTCTACTTGCAGCACTCCACTCTGGTTATCACTTGGTCACACAGCTTACCTTCAAAGTAGTGGTGCTTTTGTCATATTTCTCCTTTTCCTCTTTTTCTTTACTACTGTTTTTCTTGGAGGCAGACTGTTCCCTTTCTCTTCTTTCATTATTTGTATCCTTCTCTCTTTTTTTGTCTTTCTTGTTTCTGTTTAAGAAAATTTTTACTCAAATTGGAATTTGATCCAACAGCAGCAAATGTACTACCAATGCATATATTGAGTGTACTGTGCAGTAAATTGCACAGTACAGTAACTAAGGAAGTTGGTATCATTGTTTGCTTTACTTCAGAAAGTTTCAGTCACCTTCAAACCATTTAACTGCAAGATAGACTTTCATCTGAGCGGTTTAAAAAAAACCCTACCCAAACAACAAAAGAAAATAAACAAAAAAACGCACCCCGAGCAACAAAAAACCCAAACCCTTCATAAAGACAAGGGCAGAGAGATAAAGAATGCATGTGTTCAGTATACATGGCATTTGTAAAGAGAAAACCAAATTAATCTGTAACCAATGAAGGGCTTTTATTGATTTGAGGCAAATTTACATCACCAACAGATTTAAAACACTCAAGTTGAAAGCATATCAAAGATCAAAATCAGGAAAGGTTATTTCGTTTGTTTTAAATTAGAACTGCATCATACCGACCAATTTAAATTATCTAACTAGTGAAAAGGCAGTAAATAAATGAAAATAATTTCCACATTGATTTCAATATACGTACCTGCATTCATCTTCGAGTGTTCTGTTTATTGAAAAACAGACTTTTTACTTAAAAAAGGAAATTATTATTAAAGAGCTTCTTGCATAACAAAAAACCCACAAACATGGAAGAAACACAAATTGAGTTAGCTCCTTTCATAACACTGATCTCTATATCACATTTAAATTAAAAAAAAAAAAAAGAGAGATTTACTCCTTTACTACTCATTAACTTTTATGTTTTTATGTTTACATCAAACTGACCTTCTTGGAGAAGGAGTTTGTGAAGACTTTCTTTTTGTTGTTTTAGGAGACTTGGAGGGACTTCTACTCTTCCTTTTACGCCTTTCTCTGGAGGACCAAAAAATTCAAGATCACCAAAGAAGGAAAATAATTAACTCAGGAACTGCATAAAAACAGAAAGCTCTTTACTTTAAGACACCTGACACAACTAAGTAAATATAATCAATAATATGCAAACTGTACAAAGCAAAAAAACCCAACTCATATGTTTCAGTTTGATAGGGAAGAATAGAAATGGGAAGTAGGAAAAAAAAAGTTGTGCCCTTTCAGATTTTAGTTTTATGTTTTTTCTCACATGCTTGTACTTATACCTGATAATAGTGGAAACACACTGAATTCACTAATCCTGTATTAAGAGTTTCTTCAGTCAGGAAAATAATCCAACTGAATGAAAAGCCACATTTAGACAAAAGGCATAACTTGAGCAACACAAACTTCAAAACTTAACATTACAAACTTAAGATCACAGGAATTTCAGTTCAGCATGACTGAAGTTTAATTCCTGAATACATGAGCTAGCATTCCTATTGGTTTAGAAACAAACGATTCAAAATGAAGGTCAAGCTGTTGTCGAAATCTAAAAGAATAAGTTAATAGTTACTGTTTTCCTAGCAGTCCATTCTCATTAAACCTATGTATCATTCCATAATGCATTGAAGAGCTTTTAGTATTTTACAAAACAGCTGGTTTACACAGATGTATGGAATTTGCTGAAGTTGCTGTTATGCAGTCTTATATTGAATAGAACAGAACATTAAATAACTGATTGCAAACATACTGAGGCATATGTTACAATAAAGTACAAATTCAGCAAGTGAAGCTTCATTCATTGTTAATATAGATCCTATCTCTATCAAAGTAAGATGACTCTTTCCTACCACCTCTTCATAGAGCAGGAAAGGCAGACAGGAAGAACCATCAAAGAAAAAAACAGGGAAATTAAAAGCTAATTGACAGGGCATTTTATGATACAGCACAAAAGCTACACTTATGCATACCAGCTTTTGCAATTCACGCCTATTTTCTTTAATATTTATAAGGGCCAAGAAAACAACAGTTATTAGATAAATTGTGAAAGGATATATTAAGACATACCTAGTATCACTATCTGGATTCATACTCTGACAATATCATCTAGCCTGACCTCCTGAAGCTGAACAGGACAAAAGTTCATAACTATTTTGTTCAGCAAGCTCTTAAATTTGATTCAATCTTTGGTAAACAAAAGTATCAAGTGTCCTCAAAATCATGAAAAGAACCCCACAATCATTGTTCAGTTGTTCATTGGTTAATGTGCATGTCATTTGGAACATCCTCACATTTATGATCCCCTTTTTTCAAATAAGGTTATTTGAAATTAATATATTATTCTGACAGTGCTCCCACTTAGTCTACTTTGAGTACATCCTCACTTTATTTTGCTTTTCTGCATGCATATTTGTGAGCAACCAAGTTCATGCCCTAGCAATTGTGTTCAAACTAGAAACTGTTTATTCATGAAATCTAATTTTCAGTTTCTGCTTTTCATATTTCAAGTTGAAGAACTACAACTGCATCTGACAGCATCCCTACCTCTATGCTACATTTGTCTATACAAAGATTTTTGTGTGCCTGTTTTTATTCACACTCATGAGCAACACTAATGCAGCAAAATTAAGAAAAAAAAGTGTGAAAACTTTGATAGTGATCCCATGTCTTTAAATCATACACAGGACTAACATTCTTGTCTCAAAGGAAAAATCCCACAGGCTCGTGACTGAAGGCAACTTCCTGTTGATTTAAATAAAGTTCACTAGGAATGGCTCTGAAATATGCTTTAGACCAACAGCAGGTCTAGCATTATTATAATCTTTTAATTCTGAGACAGACAGAAGCTTTGGGGCAGAAAGATTTCTCAACATCTGTCTCCAACTAGCAGCGCTTGGAAGAATCATAGAATTGTTCTGGTTGGAAGAGAGCTTTAATATCATCAAGTCCAACCATTAACCCAGCACTGCCAGGGCACCACTAAACCATGTCCCTCAGCACCACATCTACATGAATGGTGGCAGTATGAACTAACTTCTTGGAAACAGAGATAGCTTTCAGCCTCTTCATATTTTTTTTTCCTCTAATTAAGGCACAACTTTTGTTTTTGACCCTGATGGAATCTTAGTCTTGCTAATGCCAGCAGAAATTGCCAGTGGAATATATGGGGTCCCTCTGCCTTTAGGTAAAAAAAAAAAAAAAAATCCCAGAGGAAAAAAAAATATTTAATGGACTGGACTTGATATTACCACATTCAGGTTCAGCCATTACTCAGTTATGAAGGAAGATACCTCAGTCATCAGGAAGCCTTCTCTTTGGACAAAATCCCTACCTACCTCTTTTGCTAGCCTACAGATGCCTCTTGGAAAAGGAGCCAGATTCTCCTCTTCCTCTGGTTTGTGTCTCTTCCTTCAGCTAGTAAAAAAAAATAGCCATCTGTTTTCTAGTATTTGCATGCCGTTTGTCAGTAAAGCAAGGAGAGCTGCCACGTAGTTCTTAGAAGGTCCTATATATTCTATTTCACCTCCAACTCTTCTCTAAAAAGAAGACTACAAGAATATTTATCCAATATTTTACACTTCAGAAAAATTATATGCATCTTCAAAAACAGTCCCAACTGAATGCTGCAGTATAAATCCAGACGGACAAAATGACAGGTCATCAGATAATCCTCTCCTGAATGGCTTGTAACCATTTCAACTAGGCAAAGTCCATCACCAAAGTAAATAGACACCCCTGAATACAAGCTAACTGGAACTTGGTAGCCCAACCTAATGACAAATACTTTTCAGAATAACAATTACTGAGGTTGGAAGAGACCTCTGGAGACCACCTAGTTCAGATCTCCACCCTCCCAAAACAAAATCAATTAGAGCAGGTGATCGGGGCCATAGCCAGTTAGGTTTTTAATATCTCCAAGGATGGAGACTCCACAATCTATTTGGGCAACTAGTTCTAGTTTGTCCAGAAAACACACAATTTAAACATTAGAAAAAACTTATTTCCCTCTTGCCGTGCTACTGACCATCACTGAGAAGAGTCAGGCTGCAACTTCTTCACACTCTCCCATCAGGTATGCCATATAAACTGATAAGATACCCTCTCAGCTGCCTTTTCTCCAGGCTAAACAATCCCAGCCCTCTCAAGCCTCTCCCTGTATAATGTATACATATAAAACCAAATCATTCCGTGGTTCAAGGACAGTTCCTGATTACAGTGTCCATTTTCTTCCAACCAAGATCCCACAATGTTGGATGCCACCAATCACCTCCTCATTTTCCATGTGCCATAGCAGAGCCTT
>JANHFX010018391.1:0-25898 GCA_027560015.1 Chloroceryle amazona | reverse complement strand
AGTTGTCGAGGTCCGCTCAGTGTGCAGGCGGCAGGAGAGAGCTGAGCTGCCGGGAAAGCGCGCTCAGCTTCCCCTCGGGCTTGACGACGGCCTCGCAGCTGGACGCGTGACATTTCTAATGCCGGGGGAAGGCCATTGTAAACTAATTGCGTGAAAACACCTGGCTTTTCACCCATAACTTAACTTTTTTACGAGCTCTGTAACTAACTGGTCCACCGGCGGTTTTAAAGCATTTAAATGCTTATCGTCGGTCTTCAGCGGAAAGAAAGGTAAGGGGGGAGCATGGAGGAGCAAATAGAGAAACCAGAGGAAAGGGACAAAGTGGTTCTTTTGGAGTTGTATCTGACCTCTGCTCAGTTGATGGATCAGAGGGGTGAGCAAAGGAAAGTTACAAACATTTTCACGTTATTTGCAATGACTGTGAGAAGTGTGTATTTTCAGAGTGTAAGCCTTTTTGGTTTTTATTTGCAGGGGTGTTATTTAATAATATATATATAGCAAGTTCATCCTGTAGACAGGTAAAATTGTTCTTCTGTTAACACAGAATCCACTCTCGTGTCTCTCTGTTGTTCCCATTGCTTTATCAAGCAACAGTTAAGTGAAATTAAGATTCTGGCAGCTCTGTAGCACTTTCTCATCATCTGTGGGGGCAGAGACATGAACTGGAGTCGTGGTGAATTCCCTTTGCTGTTGTTCTCACTTAGGAAGAACCTCAGGCACAGGGAGAATCTGCAGCAGACCTTCATGTTCCTCTTTGCCTGATGCCATCTGTGACGATCTTCCTGTGACAAGCACTGGGTTTTTCACCAACACTCTCCTAAATAGGCAAAATCAGTTCATCCCCTCTAAAGGCAAGGGAAGTAGGCAGAGCAAGAGACCCCTTTGGCTTAACTGTGAGCTTCTGGGCCTGCTCAGAACCAAAAGGGAAATGTACCAGAGGTGGAAAAGGGGAACATTTCTTGTTGAAAATTACAAGGGCATTGCCAGGGTATAGCAGAGATGCAGTTAGGAAAGCAAAAGCTCAGCTTGGACTGAAATTGGCCAGAGATACCAGAAACTTCAAGAAAGTGTTCTCCAGATAGATTAACAAGGAGCAGAAACAGACTACTGTCTCACTGTTAAACAGGAGAGGTGAACTAGTCACCAGCAATGCTGAAAAGGCAGAGGTCCTCAACACCTTGTCACCTCTGTCTTAGCCAGTGCTGATGAATGAACTGCCCCACTACAGATCATTGGACAAAACGGAAGTTTTTGCAGATTCCAAATCTAATCTGGCTATTACATTCTTTTCCCCAGATTTTCCACATTGGTGACAAGTGATAAACCTTCCTTGTACCATAATCCTTATTTTGCACCACATTGCACACAGAAATAATTTACATGTAAAATTCTTCAGAGCCTCAAGGGGCTGCTTATCAAAGCACAGCCAGCTGTCCTTTGCCAACGTAAAGTCAGCCTAGGAAAATTGATAAACTGTGTGCTTGGATACGTTCTTCACTTGCAGGGTGTCAGAGCCCTTTGCGATAGGTTTCTCTCAAAAGCTGCGTCTGTCTTTGTGCTGGGCCGTTGAGTTCCTTTTGACTGGATACTTAATCCAGGTGGCACTTTTTTTTTTTTTATGGGAATGTGCCTGATTAATTGAATCCTTTGCACATTGAATGTTCAACTGTTGATGTCAAGTTTATATAATACTAGAAGAAGCAGTTTTGGTTGCACTCAGATTTTCCCCAACTTAGAGTACTTTTACACCCCTTTACTTTTAAGTGTAACTTACATATCTGACACAAATTTGAATTAATAATAAAAATATTCACCTGTTTTAAAACATTTTACATCCAAAGCATTGACAGTTGGAACCACACTGCTCTTTACCTCTCTCTCAACTGGCCAGTCCACCTGAGCCCACCAAGAGTTCTCACTGAATCAGCAACAAGCACATTCCAGTGAAACCCCCACCATAAATCTGTGCAGGTGACAGGTTAAGTTGTTCCTAGGCCCATTACAGCCATGGGGACTGTGTGCAGATTCCATCCATATGGAGCAATTTGATGAGGGAAAATGTGTTTTCTTAGAGCTGAATTTCATTCATTTTTCACTAACACCCATCAGCATCTCCCCTATTTTGTTTTCTCCCCCAGTTAACTCCATTTCTACCATAATCTTTGGTATTAACACTTTTTCTTGACCACCCTTCCCTTTCCCTTTGAAGGCAAGATGTCTCTGGGAGTTTTACCAATTTTATTAGGCATGCTCAGACTATGCAAATATGTTCCGGTGATCCATTAGCATAAGACTGCTCTTTCTAGGAAATATAATGAACATGTATGTTTAGCCTGCATATAAACTAGGTACCTAGCTTGCATCGGGACACACATTTGGAGGAGTGATCCCCCATGCGTCCAGCGCTGCAATGAAGAATACCTGCTTAATAGCACTATGTTCTTACTGAGTTTATCTTGGAATCCTTGCCCAGCCACACCTAGCCTCCCACTTTGGTGAGGTGTATTAGAAGGCAAGGGGGCTTGGAAACTCCGACCTTTGAATCACCTTTTTATGTTGTTTTTCTAAATTCTAGGTCCACTTCAATGCCCTTCCTCTGGCCAGTTTAGGTCAGTGGTCTAACTATAGTTGCCTTTATCTTGGTAGCTGACCAAGCCTTGGAAATAATGTGGTTGTATTATAGAGGCCACATGCCCCAGAATTCTGATAGAAGTTCCTCTTTTCCTCCCAAATCCTGACATTTCAAGCAGCAGTGTTTCATTTGCCTTCTGCTTTTTAAGCTCCTAGGAGATTTTCATTGCCAACACCTTTTTGTTATTTTTTTCCCTTGAATATAGAGAGAGAGAAGTGGTTTCTTTTCCCACTTCCTTTTTCAAATGAAAGCTGAGTCTTCCATGCAATCCCAAGCCCCCTGAAATCGAGGCACGTGGATGTTCTGCTGAGCTGGGCAGCCTCTTAGGAAGCAAGCTCTGTTTGATTCAACAGAATCCTGAAGCTGGTAATAAGAAGACAAATAGATGTTGCAGTCTGTCCTTCCTTGAGAGTTACTACCCTGCAGCTTTTAGTCAGAATATTCCTTCACGTGTTTTTTTTCCTAGCTGCATCACGAGAAGCATCTGACCCAGAGCAAGTTAAAAGGATCTTTGACCAAAGCCCATCACTCTATTCATATGGCCATCAAAAATATTTCTGCTTTTTTTTTTTCCTTGTATTTAAACAGACCTGTGAAGTCATACCCTTGAATGGTCCCTCAGAGATAATGTAAACTATGCCTGTTCCTAGGAAAATCATGTGACAAGCCTCATCGCAGCTTTTTGACTTGGGAGATCAGTATCTCTCACCAGAAGCAATTGTCAGCAGGATGGTTGTTCTTCTGAAGTACATAGGGACATTATCTGGTGTTGCCCTAATGTGCTCCATTTTACTACTTAGGCATTTACAGTAGGAGATCTCAGGTAGGTTTTGGTCATATACTGTTACAACCCTCCAAATATATCCAAGAAATTGTGACTGGTTTATTTCAGGAGGTATAAATAACACCCAGAAATAGGACTACTGACACAAATTCAAACACTAAGATGCTCCCTTGACTTTCAAATGGAAACAGACACAACACCATCTGCCAAAATAACATTAAACCTCTTATACTTACACAGAAGATACAAATAGAGTCAGGCCCAACATATCTGGGGGTTTATGCTAGAATAGACAGATCTTGCCAACAGTCTTGCTCAGTTCATTCTGCTCTGTAAATCTGCAGTCCACAAGGAAAGGTCATTACTGAATATCAAAGTAAACAGTTAAGTGGAATTTAATTAATGTTGTGCGCCGAATCTTCCTTCAGTACGTGTCTCCTCCCATGGTGTTACATAGACCTGAGATCATCTCATCGTCCATTCATAACAGGGTCTGTAGCATCATAGAAGCCGTGTCGATCACCATTTAATTACATCTGATTAAGTGTGCAGCCATAAAGCAATCAGTGATGCATCCAAATCACTGCAATGCCACAGAAGTCTTGCTTTTAAGCATTGGTCCTTTGCAGGCCCACCAAGCAGGAGTAGGGCTGCTCCAGTGGGAGTGCAGAGCTTCTGCTGCTGTGGTGCCCTCTGGACCACTGTCTCATTTAGACAATTCCTCCTGCCTCCTCATGTACAAGTTTTGTATAGTTTTGCTAACGAAACAGGTATCTCTTTAGGAAGCAAAGGCACCAGCCTGAAAAGCAGTATTACGCCTTTAAAGTCGTTGGTATCTCTTTGACTTTCTAGGTCTTGGGATAAATGCTTCAAACAATCCCAGGCTTCAAGGAGTCAGCAGACCTGTTCATGTGACTCAGAAAACTGTGAGTTAATACCACTCTGCTCTGCCTGAAGTCAATGATAAATCAATAGTGACTTCAACTGAAATGAGGTGAGTCCTGGGGAAAAGGTTAATACATGCCTAGTATCTTTGAAAAATGCACCCGACAGACAAAACAAGACGTTCCCACAAACTGTTCAGGTGAACCCCTATCATTTATTTGGGGACCTCTGCTGGTAGTCATCATGGGGAGAACGTGGGTAAGGAATGCCAGTTAGACAGTAATATTGAAATAAATCCTCCCCGCTGGTGTTTCATGGAGGTTCCCCCCTCCACACCTTGCAGAAGTCAAGCCTTGCTGTCTACACTAGGGGGCAGAGGCCTTCTGCGCACGGACATCGATCTCCTCGGTGGCTGCGCTGGCTGCCTGACATGGGTACATCTGCAGTCTCAATTTGGTTACACCGTGTGATCATCCTTTAGGGGATTTTATTGTGATCAGATTCCTGCGAAATAGCTCAGGTGCTTCTGTGGCCCTCTGTGGAGAATTCATCTGTGAAATGTCTCATGTTGCAAAACTCCTGACGCTACTGGAACGACTGTTTTGGGGGCACGCTGTTTTCTGGGTTCCACAACTGTTCAGGTGCTCGGATTCAGCCCAGCTTGTCTCTGCTGGCACAGCTGTATCATGACCAGTGGTCCCATTGCTGTAGCAGCAATGGCAAGAAATCTGAGACAATGTAGGCAAAAGTATAGATTTCACTCCTGTCAGGGGTAAAAGTGTCCTATTTTGAGTTTTGTTGAAAAAGAAAGCAAGGCTTACTGACTTTCTGTTTCTGAACTTCACTCATGTACTCACATTAAGCAGCAGTTTTCCAAAAAATCCTTTGTCATATTTCTGCAAGCTTCTCTGAACAGAAACACTTAGAGTAGTTTATCTTACTAATTTTTAAAGTAAATTAAATAAGTTTGTTGTAAAACCCTTCCCTTTCAGGAGGAGTGTCTGTTCTGAAAATAGCCTTTACTGGAGTTAGGTTTGTTTAGCTTTAGATTAATACCATTTAATCAAGCTCTAAATTAGTTTTTGAACCAACTTTGTTTAACTGGTTCAAGCCTGTTTCATTTTCAGTTATGCAGTAACTGAAGAGTTTATTACATCTTAAGATAATTAAAATAAAGGAGTTCATACATGGATTTTCTACTGATTAAAAAAAAAAAAAAAAGGCAGTTTTAAGGCAAACCTACAGTTAAACCACTGGGGCTTTTAAAGTCCTCGAGGCTTTCTTTTTCCTCTTGTACAATGAAAATGTAAGTAAGTAAAAAAAAAAACGACCAAAAGGTCTTTTTTTTTTGTATCAGGGAGGTTCAATCATCGATATCAGATTAAGGAAATAACAGTATCTAGTAACTCCTCCTCTTCTTTATATTCCTTTCTCTCTTCCCTATCTGACAAGCATCAATTGCTTCAAGAAGCACGTTAGAAATTAATTCTTTTTAAATTCTGGAAGATCTTGTGCTTTGCTAATGAATCATACTCCTCACTTGTAGCTTTTCCTAAGCACAGTTAAGCTCTTGCCTTTTGCCATTCCATTGCCATATTTCACTCAGATCACCTTGGTGTTCCCATACATCTCACAGATGATTTCACGTAACAGTAATATGTGTTTCCAGAGCAGCAAAATTTTGCAGGCATTATGGGTGACTCTCATCCTTGATCAAAACCAGTTTTCGTGAAACATAGTCATACTGCTACTCTCACAGATGGGCCAGAGCTGACTGGTGGTGGTGGATAAGCTCTATCCGTTTGAGCCTGTCTGTATTTGGCACCCCAGTCCCAAACAGAGCCTGGAGATTATTTCAACCAGGGCTGGGTTGAAGTACAGCTGCAGCTTAAAAGATCACATAACCATGCACAATAGTCAAGGAGAGAGAGACAAAAGAGAACAGCACATAGATTTGACATTGTCCAGGTGAATTTAGCCTGGCAGAAAGTGATTACTTTAAAAAATCAGAGACGTTCATTTGAATACAAGCTACAGGTTTTCCAAAATCTCTGGTTATCTGTGGAGGTCTATTTGCTTTTTTTCTAAATCCACGAGAGGAACTGGATGTTTGCACAAATAGAAACAGTGTGGTCCAGAAATAAGGAGGAGAGAGAAGCAGCAGAAAAGACAGTGCACTGTGAGAGAGCCAGTGTGAGCACCTGAGCAAAGGGAGGCGTTGCACTAGAACATGGCTGGGTGCTCAGTGCTGCAGTCTGAATTCCCTGACACTGGCTGTCTGCAAAGCAGCCCTGTGGAAATCTAGCCCTGAGGCAGCAGTCTGCTTGGGTTCTGTTTGGTTCAGTCACGACCTTCTCTGCTTGAAATCCTTGGTAGAAGAATGCCACCAGTCTGTGGATACATTGCCTGACAGTCACCAAGCAGTTCAATTCCAGCATCTGTGCTGTCACTGAAGGCAGCATAAAACTCGGCAAGACAGGGGGTGGGGATCATGCTGTCAGAAGAGCTGCAATACCCATATCCAAAAGAAAAATTGACACCTCTTCATGACATGTAGGGAATATGCAGTTTCCTCATCCTCTTTTTCAAGTCAGATGAGTTTTCTCATGAACCTGTTAGGAAAAAACAAATAGAACTCCACAGATACCTCCATGTTATTTGTGGACAATTTTCAGCTTGTATTCAAATACAAGCTGTGGTTAAGTAATGTGAAAATCAGACATATTATTTAAAAAGAAGAAAGATGCCTTCACTGTAATTTAGAAAAGGAAACAGTAATGGTGGTGACTTTCTGTATGAGCAAGAGTAGCAGGTAAGAGACAAACATTTCCCAAGTACTAATTTCAATTGCTGAATCTGAAACACTTTGAGCCTCATTTTGTACATGCTGAGCAGACAATATTCTGCCCTTCATGAAAGTCATGAGGTTCATGATAGTCATGGATCAGTCCAGCCTGGTTTCCTTTTAGACATGCAGAAATGGAGACACCAAAATCCGCTGGCCAGTTTTGAAAATGTTGGTCTTTGCCTCTCCCTGCCTTCACTTTCCCATCTGCATGGGAAAGGTGATAATTACCCTGAGTGAGAAGTGCCTGGAGGTCCCCCCTCCAGGGAGGAGGTAGCAAAGTGCTAAGTTGTTAATGAAGATGAGCAATGCCCGCTGTACTGCACACAATGCCAATGCTTAGATCATTTCTCACCCACCTCTGCTTTCCTCCCTAGACTGCATTTGTGTCTCCTCTGTCTTTCTCAGAACTTTTCACATTCCTGTGTATTTCAACATTTATACAGGAGGTTCCATAAGAACAGCAGATTAATTTAATTCTTCCACCCAGTGCAGCTATCTTAAATAATTTCACCTCCTGAAGTGGATTTCTTGTCTTGGAAGGCCAGTGTGACACTTTTTATAAACTCAAAGCCTACTCTGCTAATTCAGGGAAGATTCCCTATGAATACTGAATCAAGTCTAGTCTTCAGATCCCAATCTGTAGTTAAAACAGTCAGTGCCACAGCAGATGTGCTCAGCAGGTGACGGCAGATGAGTATTCCTAGACCTTGCAAAAATGAACTTGTTCCCACTGTAGAGGTTCTATCTGAACATAGAGCCTCTGTTTGAACCTGATCTCAGTGCTGAGCTAATGTGTCTAATGGTCTCTGAGCACACGAAGGGGATAGGGAAGTGAGCTATTCTGAGAGGGAGGAGGGCCTTCAACCACTAGAACCAGAGTAGTTTTGCTGTGGTAAGGAAGTGGGAGATTTGAGCAGCAAAGTGAGAAGAGTTTGTGGCTCAGGTACCGATTTCAGATACTGGTAATCCAGGCTGGCTTCCCAGTTCCTGCACAAACTTCCTAAATGTTCATACAACACAGAGATAGGGAACTTTCCAAGGCCTGACTTGTTCCTTAGAGAGTAAACTCTCGGACAGAGAGACTTCTGTTTATTATATACATGTGTTTTTCACTTACGTCAATGAGGTTCTGATTCTTAAGGTCATTTAAATGAATTTTCAGTTTGGTGGCTGAGCCAAATAAATCAGAGTTGTGCTGAAATCATTTGCACTAATCCATAATAGGCATCTCTGGGTTTTATTTGCATTCACATGAAAACCTGTAAAATGTTGCTCTGAATTGTGGAACATATTTTATTCAACCTCAAATGAAATCTTTACTTCTTAACATGCTTACAGGGAAAAAAAGTAAAATATCAAAATAACATTATGAAATTGCTGATGGTAGAGGCCACCTCTTCTGCAAACACAAGCACTCATGTAGGCAGCATAAAATTTACATCTCAACATCTTCTCTGTCTGAGAGGATCTGATCCACATCTCCCATTTCACACAGAAGCAACATCTCCAAGCTCTTCTACATCCACCAGATTTAGCCAAAGGGAGGAACCTTGCCTAATTTTGTGATCTGCTTGTCTTGTGCTTTGATATTTTTTGTAAAGCCAATACATTTCAGACATGCTGAAATAGTTCCTTTCGATGTTAACAACATTAACATCATTTTCGGTTCAGCCAAACTATGCTGCAAAGTTGATGGACAGTTAATCACTCTAAGCATGTGCTGAAAGAGGCCAGATCTCAGCATCTCTTACTGTTCTTTGTTGGTTTATTTGAACTACCCAAAGGACTCCTATAAATAGGATATAATCTACTGAAATCTATAAGAGAATGGAAAAAGCATACAAATTATACTAGCCTCCTGGGGACTTTTCTAGAAGGCTTTCTTCTTTATAACAAAGAAATATGAAATACAACTTATGCTCAAGTGATATAACAAATACTTTGTTCTAAATTTTATCTTATATTATTGGGAGGCTTATTGCTGTAAAATATTTCTCGTGAAGTCCTAAACAATCATAAGTTGACTCATGGAAGAAAAATTGAATCATAAAGAATAGCTACTTGAATGTACATGGCAATGAACTCAAACACCTCTTGTTAGCGTCTAGAAACTGTAAATTGACTCTAAATACCACATGAGCTGACCAGTCCAAACAAATCAGAAAGAAGAGCTAAAAAGAGAAAGAACGGCAGATGGGACAAAAAATGGATAATCCAAGACCCTCTAACTCTGCCTTCTTCAAAAGCAAAACTTTTTTTGAGATCTGCAGTCCAATTTGTGCCAGAAGTCCTGAGAAAACACATCAGACTTCTGAATAGGGATCATTTTTGCAAGGTGGAGCTCTAAGCAAATACCTTCCTGGTTGCACTGTCCATCTCATCCCAAAAAGTAATGCTCTTTTCTTTGTCTTTTTCTAATGTTATTCTGTGCTTCTCTCTTTCCTTGTCCTCCTAACTTAGGTCTGTCCTGCCAGAACCTTAGCTCACAGTGGTGTTCATGCTGGCAAGCGCTGAGTGCCTTTGAAGCCATTGGAGGCCTGATGCATCTTGCATCAAGCTTGTTCACTTGAGTTTTGTCACAAGTCTCAATTTCCTTGTTTACCAAAGGTTTCCTCATGGTCAGCAATGTTCTATGGCATTAATATATGAAGGAGAGAGAGAAAGGGGAGGGGAGGAAAGGGGAGAGGAGGGGAGAGGAGGGGAGGGGAGGCGAGGCGAGGGGAAAGGGAAAGAAAAGGGAAAGGGGCAGAGGGAGGGAAGGAAGGAGAAGGACATTGCTTCCCAACAGTACTTGTTCCTGCGAATCCTAGGGTCAATGATTGATGCCAGTGCTGAGCAACCAGTGCTCAATGAGCTCTGTTATTTCCAATGTGCCATAAAAGCTCATTTACTCATGATGGAGACGGAAAGTGTGTGACTCCTGCAGGAACAGCTGTGCAACTTTGCCAGCTGCTATGCTGTTGTTATGCCTAGGTGTAAAGTAGGATGAGCAGGAGAACCCCAAGTCTGTTCCCTGCAGCCCCTGTAGACCCTCTCCCCTAGTCTGACCTGAGAGGAGAAAGGGTCATTGAATCACCAAGACCTATGAATGATTGGTTTTGTGTGAGTGGCCCTTGGTGTTGGTGCAGCTACTGGATTAGCTACACACTGGACTTTTACTGGGTTTTGCTGAGCTCTCTGCCAATGTGTGGGGCCTTTGGCTTCCCTGGGCTGGAGCAAACCAGTTCATCTTCCTGCAGGCAATAACCAAGGTACAAAGGCGATAACTATGATACTGTAAACAGGAAAAGACAACTGGAAAACATTATTGAGAACACAAACATTTTATTATTATTAATTTCTATAGTAATCTATTTCTGTCTCTGTTCACTTGTTGCCTAACATCTATGCTATCTCTAGTATTGAGGTCCAGCTCCATTGCCTGCAGCTGCACTCTTTAGACAGCAGATGCAGGCAGGGCAATGAGAGTGTGCTGGAACTTGTCTGGGAGGTGGCTTTGGCATAGCAGCTGCTGCCAGCAAGGATATTGAAAGCCATGGGTGCCAGAAGGGAAGCAGGCTAAGCCAGGGAGCCTGCGTAGCTGCTGAATGTGGATGCTCAAATGGAAAGGCAGGAAGCCCCTGCCCCTGATGAGAAGGACTGCTTGGTACAGGACATAGAACAGGGTGTGAAGTATCAGATGCAGCAGAAGGTGTATCCTGGCCACCAACCAGGATGTGACTGTTGAGTTGTGGTGATAGGGATGTACAGGCACTTCCAATCTGTGTCGTTGCTTCAGCACATGGCTTGGTAGGTGTGGAGGTGCTGGGTGCAGATATGTGGGTGTCCTCCCGTGTAACTGATGTGAAGGGATCCTTCTCCTCAGAAGCAGTTCCTACCACAGCCTGAATGTCTGGGCTTCTTCTCAGGTGGCCTTCCTTCAACTCCAGGTCCAGTGAGAATGCAGATAGTGCACTTTGCTTGTTCATAGCAGGTGGGGATAATCTCTCTTAAAATAGGGGTTATAGTAGAAGAGTAATTAAACAAATGCAAAGGAGAGGAATTAGCTGTCATCATTTCCAGACTGAGAAAGACAAGCTATGATAACTAAGCATTTGATTCATAAAAAGATGAAGAAGGATATTTAAAAGGCCTCATAGGAGAATTTTAAACTTAAAGTTGAGGCTGAATAAAATGTTGAAAATGTTGAATAAAATGTTGCTGTTAAGTCATAACCCAACTCGTGGTTTTGTCATTTGGGAACAGAGAAGTGCAGAATTTTCCAAAGCACAAAAATGGATGTAGAAACCCAAATATCAGTGTTTTTCAGCCACTTCAATGTAGAATGAATGCATCAGTGATGCTTAATATGTATCTTGTCGGCAAAATTAAATTTTTTGTACAGCAAGAGACAGAGCAAGTACAAAAAAAAGCACAACATGATGAGACTATCTTTCCATTTCTTGGGCTCAGAGTAACTAGAAATAACCAAGCCCTATTTTTCAGCATTTGTGCTCCTCAGAAATACTGTGTCAAGAACTGCTGAGAATGGCTGGAGAGCCAAAATCAGGGCATTCACAACCATCCTCATCTCCTACCCTGTAAAGGCTGAATGTAACATGAACATAAATCTGTCCCACCAGAATATTTTGAAAGTTTTTTCACGTGCAGAGGGACTGTCATGCCTTGCCAAAAGCAGAACTTGCTGCTGCTTGTGCTTGAAGTTCATGAGGTGAGGCAGATAGTGGAGAATCCCCTTCCATTTTGCTGAATCTATGAAGATTCAGCTGCCAAATGAACATTCCACAATTTGCAGAGGTCCTCTTCTTCACAGCACTTCCTTTTTGAAGAATCTTTCAGCAACACATTTTCTCCAGCATTTCTCTACCAAATTTACTGAAAAAAAATTGCTTCAATGATTTTCCAGAGTTTCTGCAGGAAGGAAGGGGATGAAAGGCTTTCCCAGAGCTCTCCTACAAAATGTCAGCACCTACATTCTCAGCCTGTGGTTCATCTGGCAAAACTTGATCAGCTTTTTCTTCTGGTAGAGTACAAAGGGAGCATGACCATGAGCTCTTCTATCACATACTGGAGGGACAGGAGAAGTTGAGAATGCCAACACAACTATCCCATGTGGAACCCAGGATGTTTCTAATGAAGAAGGCTCTATTTTCAATGTTTTTCTCAATTTGACTAAAATTTCCAAGCTGTAGCCATTTACCTGACCAGGCTTTGTCCTGCAAGACAAGATGCAAGAAGAGCAATGGTGCCAGCTTCCTGGGGAGCCCAGCTGAAAGTTCTCAAATGTGACCATAACACCCGTAGTTCATCACAGTCACATCACAGTATGGCCTTCGTCTCCTGGCAGAATGAAGCAGGGGCAGAAGAAGGTGCTAAATAGCAGTGGTTGATTTTCATTTATAGAGCTGCAGATGTTTTAGCCAAGGTTCAAGGCGTGAATAAAACCCTAGTTGTGTTTCAAATGCCCTGAAAAGCCAGTGCTGTGTCCAGTTACCCTTGGGAGTTGGTCCCCGTGGGGAAAGAGGGAAGGCTGCAGTGTTAGTAGCAATGCCCCAAACCTGAAGTTTTTTCCATTCATCATCTTTCACCTATGCAGAAATTTCTGTACCCTCTTTGTTCTTACGGTGAAGCTGTTGCTGGCACCTGGGCAAAGAGTTTTGATCAGCAGGGCTGGGGCTGCAGCCATTGCCTGACCGTTGTGCTTGTGGGGCTGCTGCTTCTCTAGGCATGGCTTCCCCTTCTCCATGCAGCACCCCGATTAGCTCTTTGCTGGCCTCCTTTATTTATCTCTGGGTTCTCCAGCTGAGCAGTGCTGCTAGAAGAAAACAGAAATCTGTTCCCAGTGCCTCCCCACTTCTTCTGTAGAATAACCCAGACTGTGGTTTCAGTAGCATTGCTTCTGAAATGGGCTGTCCGTGTACCGAGGTGACGCTCTCAGCTTTCAGCAGTGTCTCAGTGGCTGCTTCATGGGTAAACTATAAGTAAAAGGCTACCTAAGTAACATTTTGCTAATGAGATAAACATGAGCTATGCATCCTTTCTTGGGTTGGCTTCCTATGCTTTTGTTTGGTATTTACCCTTCAGAAACCAAACCAGCAAAACCAGTGGTGCTCTATCAAGCTTTTAAAATCAACCCTCTCTGCAGAGCTGCATGTTTTTTAGTATAGGAAAGTGCCTGTAGGAGTCAGTGATTCTCTTCCCATCAGCTTTTGGATCTGGCCCTGGAAGTTTTATGAAACACTGGAAGAAATGTCAGGATGATAAACAGGAGGACAATATGGGTGAGCCTGAGAAGCATTGGAATAGTACAGGTAGAGCTAATAAAAGCTGGGATTTGGGGCAGAGTGAGCTGCCTGAGCACCACTGAAGGCCTGGCCCACACAGATGCATGGAGCAAACCAGCTGGACTTTGCTGTTAACCTGCAGGGAGAGCATTCAATGGAAAACAAGGGCTGTCTGTGCAGGCTGGGACATTGCGGTTGGGCCAAGCTGAGCAGAAACAGCTGAAGACAGTTTTGTAACTATTACAAGAGCTAATACAATAACTGTGTAGAAAGAGCTACGTAGGGTACTAGTACAACTAATGTACCTGGTGCGTTGGCTTTACTAAAATTCATCATGCAAATGTACCCATGTGAAAACAGGAAAGAGGGAAAAAGGCTTTAGTTATTATTAGCTATTTAGCTCCATCCCTCTCTCCAAACACAGAGCCAAGGCTGTCAGTGCAGTGTAAAGACCCAAGATTGGTCATGGTGCGGGCTGGTGTGCAAGAGAGCTGCTCCCTCTGCTGCTGCTTCTCTGACTTGTGCTGTGGGGAGGATCAGCCTCACCACTGCCAAGTGCTTGGGGCTCTGCCACTTGTAGCTGCAGAGAGTTACCTATTCGTTCATCCTGTTTGCATCACTTCAGATCGTTAAAAAGACATACTGCCTGGTATGCTTACCTTAAATGTGGATGGAAAAAAATGTATCTACCCAGTGGAAACTGATTTGAATTCAGTTTAATACCTCGTATGTAAATCCTTGCTTTCAATTTTTGAATAGCACAGTGAAAATAGGAAATGTGGAAAAAAGCACTTCCTTGGAGACAGTGCTTGAAAGGATTTTGAACTGAATTCTGAAAAAGAGAACTTGGTCAGTTCCTATCCCAGAGACAGCTGAACTTCTACTTTAGGTGTACAGTATAAGACTTTGTCCATAGCGCGTTCAAATTGGTAGGTATTTTTCTTTGGCCATAACTGGGTAACATATGTAGACTATAATTTGTGTTTCCTGCTACAGCTGTTAGCCTTTGGGGGATTTTTTCATGGATTATCTAAATGCCACATAAAAAGCCCAAACTTCTTTCAGGTGTGATGTAATTCACTTTATGGGAGTCTTCCCAGGGACTGATCTGGTTTATTATTCTCAAATTATTGTGATTATTTCAGATGTAATCAAAACTAATTAAAGGCTTTCAAACCTTGCTGATACTCGGAATTGCTGCAATAATTTTGCATTTACTTATGAAAAAGCTTCCCTAATTGTAAACGCTTAAGCGTATTAACAGAAAGTATTACATGACTGTAATCTCATCCTTCTGTAATGATTTGGAAAATTGAATGCTTTAAGAGCTATTCTAAATCTGTTCTCCTGCAATACAGCTAATGTGTCAATTAGACAAAATCAATCAAATCTCATCAACATTTATGCTCACAGCATGTTATATAGACTTAGAAATATTTGAAAAATAAAATGGAAAAGAAACGATCAGAGTTATTCCAAAACCAACCCACCAAGACTGGCTTCTCAAAGCCAGCATTTATCATTGAGAACAGGTTAGACCAGGTGGACTTTTTAACCTGCTACATTGTTGGAGACAGAACTTGACAAAACCCCATAACCTTTAGATCTCCTTTTACAACTTACTGTACCAAGTAAATGCCTCCAATTCACCCAAAACTTGAGAAGAAAATCCTCTGAGAATCATTTAAGCATTAGGAATGGGAGAGCATTGTTTTCACAGATAAAAAGATGAGAGTCATTAATCACTTTTTTAACAGAAAATGAAGTGTAATAGTAACTTCGGGCATTACCATTTCTGGTAAACCTGGGAGACAACATCTATTGTCAGGCGAATTTCATCAACAGTACAGTGCTCTGCACCCTTCCTACAAAGGTCATCATCTTTCTTTTACCAAAGTGTCCAAAAGCTGAGACACATTTTGTTTCCATCTAAGTACAGTTGTAGTGCTTGTTCATGTTGACAGCTTGCATTTGAGGGACTCCAACCTCCTCCCATCCATCTTTCATCTGAAACAAAAATCTGTTTGTCCAGTCACCATGGGACACTGAAGCTGCCCTGGTACTACTTTTCCTCTGAGGGAAAAGGGATGAACCTCTGATTTGCCAGAGCTGTATAGATTCACGTGATCCTTGCAGTTGTTTGTCTTAGATATGCTGCAGTTTAGGTGCTACTCAGAGTCTCGCCATGAATTTAAGTTTTTCATCAGAGAGCAAGCAAGCTGGGGAATATGGGAGAAGAGATGCAAGGAGGGTTACATTTCTGTGCAGAGACTCCGCTGGCCACCAGCCAGGAAAGCCATCGCTGAAGTTGTATTGTGAAAAAAATAAAATAAATGGAAAAAGAAAGAGAGAGAAATATATTTGATGACAATCTAATGTCAGAGTCCATGACATCACTTGCTTCCAGATGCTGATTAATCATGTGAAAAAAACTAATTTGGACATGGAAGAGTGTGAATCTAACTACTGGGACAAATAACTGCATTCAGAAAGGAAGTAAGAGAGAAAAATTTATCAAGTGTTTGGTCAAATGAAATAATTTATTTTAGAACAGCCTCAAACCCCAGTTCTCTGTCCCTGACAGATTCATTACTAAATCCTCACAACCTGATTGCACTCCTATATGGTTCAGTCTTGCAGCTTCCATGGAATTACTACAGGTTTCCCCATGAGCAGAACTGCCCATCAGCTTGATGAAGTGAGAAAATGGCATGAAGGGGAAATAAAACCACTGACGATTTAGGAGTTTCAGTGAGGCTGAGCAGTGAAAGTCTGTGGCAAGGGTCTCAAGAACTTTGGGGAGGCCTTTTAGGACACTTAACACTCCCTGCAACATGGGCTTTTTGGCTCTCTCTTTCTCCTTATTTCAACTCTTAGAAGCATTTCTAAGAGTTCACTAAACCTGTATGTACTTGTTACTTCCCATCCAGGACAATTTCCCTGGGAAAGGAAGGAGGATGGGAATGTGACAGTGCAGGCATTTCAGGGCTTTTGAGTCAGGGATTGGGAAGTGTAAGATACAAGTTAAAAATCTCTGCAGGTGAGATCACTCTTTAGGCAGTAAATCTGATGGCTGACGTTTTATTAGTTGTTGGAGTTCACCTCCTAGTCTCGAGTGATCTCAAACCTGCAAAGGGAACCCTGCATTTGCTACAGCCACATGGATACCAATTTGCAGCAGACTAGAGTTTTAACCTGTTATTCCAAAGTCCCTTCCAGTGTCTCTCCAGCAACTATAATGGTGTGACATTCAGGGGAGGACTGGGCCCTGCTTGCTGAGCAGTACAGCTCTGATGAACTCCATCCTTTGGTTTATCACTGACACACCACTTCCTTGGCTGCTAAGGCAGCTTTCAACAGCCTTACTTGGAGGTTTCAAGTGAGAGTATGCTCATGTGCCATTTGACAGCCTCACCTTGGGCCTGTTCCTGCAAAGAATCCAAATTTCTGTTTGTCTAACTTTGAAATCTGTTCCACCAACTGTAATAAATCTCAGCCTGCTCCATTCTTCCTGCACGTCTCATTTTGAAACAAGAAAAATGGTAGATGATTCCAGGATGACCACTGTTGGTGATGACACAAACAGCACCTCATTTCTGCGTCCTTAAGTCTTGTTCAGCCACATCCATCACGGGGAAGAAGAGATGTTAATCAAGCTGTCTCTTAACAATAGATAGGGCTGTAAAAAAAGAAAAATATTTCATTGTTTCAACATTTTGCTCCTTTTAGGAAATGTCAGAAATGTAGAACGGAAGGAAATAAAATTGGAGTTTTTTGTTGGTGTGTTTTGTTGGTTTTGGTTTTGTTTTAATGTAAACCACACTTGCAATCCAGTCCAAAAATGACCCTGAGGAGAGTAAAACAAATTCAGTTGAGTAGCTAAGGAATGAAGTGAGTGAGTCTGCCAGCAAATGATGGGTGTTTCCAGGATACTGTCTCTCCTATCAGAAAGGGTCATTCCAAGGCATTTCTCTGGCAGCTTTTCTTAATCTCCTTCTCCCTGAGCCAGAAGACAGGAACATGTCAGATGGCTGAGCTCTTGCACTGTTCATGTTCTCCTTTTCAGGACAAGGCTGTCCTCAGCCAGTGGGAGAGAACATAAGGGAACTGGCAAACCTCAAACCTTCTGTCACAGGCAGCTGCACTGTAAAGTTAATCCTTAGTGCTGTGTCCATGTGCCTTCTTCCTGCTCTTCATAAAACAGTCCTGAAGAAAAACAGTTTCAG
This sequence comes from Chloroceryle amazona, assembly GCA_027560015.1. Taxonomy (NCBI): domain Eukaryota; kingdom Metazoa; phylum Chordata; class Aves; order Coraciiformes; family Cerylidae; genus Chloroceryle; species Chloroceryle amazona. Next base: position 8,239 of record JANHFX010018391.1, on the reverse strand, counting down.
TCTGTTCTCAGTGGAGACAAGACCAAAGGGCTGCCAGCTTTTCCAGTGCCTTCAGCTGGTGTTCAGGCTGTGTTCACAGGGTGAATCCTCTCCCTGCAGGCTGGGCTGCACCTCGAGTAGGTGAAGTGGCAATATCTCCACCAGCCTCAAGAAGCCTGTCTCTCACTCTCTGAGCCAGCAGACACACCAACATCCCTGGTGCTCACTCCTTCATGTTCTTTATTGACATGGCAGGTGTCTCCCTGTTCCTCTCGCCAGACAAGTCCTGTTCTTCTCAAACAGCAGAAGCCCATGGGAAAAATGGCAGGAGTGTGGGTGCACAAAGGCCCAGCTGGAGGGAGGCCTGGGAACTCCCCACTAGGGACCAGCTGAGCCTCTTTACTGTGCCCTTCTGCAGCACCATCTTCTGCCAGCTCTGCCTTTCTCAGGCCAACCTGAAGTCCTTTGTAACCTGGTCCTGAATGCTGCTGTCAGGAGTCATGGGAGAATTTGGTTCAGACAACAAGGGCTACAGAAAGGAGGAGAGCAAAGGAGGGAAAAGGATTGAGGAACGAGTGGGAAGTAAATGCAGGGATTCTGCTGAGGACTTTCAGGCCCCACAACTTTCCTCTTCTGCTCTCATTTTTGCATCTGGTTAAGTTACTTAGGCAATTAGGTGAATTCCCCTGGGAAGCAGAAAGCAGCCATCTGGAACTCTGTGGTATCCATCCCCATCCATCAGGAAGCAAGGAGCAAATATGTAACATTTAGGAACACGGTAGAGCTGCAGTCTAGCTCATCAGCTCTCATTGAGCAAGCTTGGAAATGGATGGCTAATGTCTCCTCTCTGAGCCAGGTCTTCACCTTCCCCAGCTGTAATAGCTTTTTAAATATCTAATTTCAAGCAGCTCTAAGTACCTGCCAAACCATGAAATATCTTTCACCTTTTCCAAAGGAAAAGAAGAACAGGGACTCTCTTCCTTGAAGAAGAGAGTTGTTAAGAATGGCAAACTTTACGATGAGGTGAAGAACCATCCCAGCTCTTGAAATATGCCTTCTTACTCAGGTGCCTAAATGTGGGTTTAAATGCTTCAATTTAGTTACACGGAGGTGAAAAATCCAGCTGTAGGAACTTGCCCAGGGTTAGAGAGCACATGGTGGTAGAGTCAGAAATGCCAGCAATCTGAAACTCTGCAGGAGTGGCTTAAAAATCTTAAGACACGTGCCCTCTCAGAGATAAATAACTGTGCTGATCCGGGAACAACGTGGAACATTCGGGGGCAGGGCAGGGGCAGCGCTAGAGGGAGCCTTGCCCTGAGCATACCAGCCAGAGGAGGTGGGAGCGCAGCGAGGAAAACTGCTGGGCTGCTGAATTTGCTGCTCCAGTTCAGAACTGGGGAGACGGCCCAGAGAGCAGTTCCAGCTCCAAGAGTGGATGTCTCCAGAGCAGGGGCAGGGGGCGGCAGGGAGACAAGGCTCTGACTAGCGCTAGTTGGAGGTGGAGAAGCTGCTGTTGGTCCTATTAAACTACACCCTTATTATGCCTTGGCATGCCTGTGTGTATGTATAGGAACTTGTGAGGGGGCTGAACGTTTTCCTAGGTGGGTATGTCTGCTGTTGTTTCCATAAAGGCTTTACTTACCTCCAGTTGCTCAGGGGAAGAGTATGATCCAGTCTGCAAGATTTCAGTCTGTCTGGGAAAGATGTTCTTGCTTGAAACAATTTTATGTGCAAGGACTGGTGTTTTCCAGTGAGTGCTATAATGCAGCTGCTTTTCAGGGTCAGGGTTTGCTGACCTTTGCAATTTGTTGCGTGGCAATGAACGGTGCTACATACAGAAAATAGCACAGATAATACATTGTTGTCAGGCAACATCATTTAGGAATATTTTCATAGCTTTATTGCTTTAGCTATTCAAAAATAGGAAGAATCAACCTAGCTCTGACAGTTTATTAAACTGTACTGCACCAATTCAAAGCTCAGCTTTTTTCCTTTCACAGACATAGGAACAGACAAAGGTAAACATCTGTCCATCATAGAAATATTATTATAAATCCTTAAATTATTTTATTATCCCACAGGCAAAAATAGATTCTTGGAGAGGGCCAAAATGCTTTATCTTAATTTAAGTGCCCACAGCCCAGTATGGGCTTTAAAATTATTAATCATGTCCTCTTCAGTGCCCTCTCTCTTCCAGTTTTTCAAAAGACAGAGAACTCTCATTGCAGAGTGGAAACTTGGACAGCATTTCTTGTGATTCCACATTCATCTCATCCCTAAAAGGTGCAGTGGAATATCACAGCCCTGGAGGCTGAATTTCCCCCTCATATACAACCAAACCCCAAACAGCCTATGTGACACACTGCACACTTATAAAATAGCTTGTCTTTTTCCTGCTGTGAGCATAGCTATCTCAGACAAATGCAAAGCTGCCCAATTATGGTTACGTGGTCACGGTCTAATAGAATAACTGTGACCATGAATAGGAAAAACCTTTTCAGACAATGAGGCAGTATTTGAATTCTGTTTTATTCCCTCAATCACAGCCCTAGGTACAACTTTTAGTAGCCTCAGTGTCCAATTTTATTTTGACTGAACATCAGTAAAGCTCAACAATACATATTTCATGTGCTCCTAGTGCCTCTAGTTTATCTTGTGCAAAAAAAAAAAAAAGGAAATAGTAATGCTGAATCATGGGTTACTCCCCAAATGTGCGTGTGTATTCTTATTATCAGCAAATAGCAACTGTGGGCCAACTTGCCAAAGTAAAGCCCCACTGCAGCCCAGAGGACCACAACTGTGGAACACAGTGACTGCAGGGATCTTCTCCAGCACCAGGAAAATCCAGGAATGGTGGCACTGAAACTGCTGGGCATATCCAGACACAAAACCAGTGGGCTTTCACATCAGACCTTCACATCTTATAAGTGTGCAGTGCGTCACATAGGCTGTTTGGGGTTTGGTTGTATACGAGGGGGAAATTCAGCCTCCAGGGCTGTGAGATTCCACTGCACCTTTTAGGGATGAGATGAACGTGGAATCACAAGAAATGCTGTCCAAGTTTCCCTAGATGAGGGAAAAATAGAGGTACCATAGAGGTACCACTGGCATACATGCATTGCATCAATAGGAAGTGTAACTGCTTGTGTTTGTGCTCAGGTTCCTAAACTTTCTTGTCTGTCGTGTGTGTATGTAATTCCTTGTCAGAGTGCTTTGCTATGCATAATATTTTCTATATGCACATCGCAGATCTCTTGAGTTCTGCAACGTTCTCCAAAGTCCTGCTGCAAAACCTGGAGCCTGTGAGACAACCTGATGTTCTTAGCCCAGTGCTAATGCTCTGCATTATGTGTGCTGCATGCGGCTGTATAGGAAACTTTAGACAGATCACAGCCACAAATACCCTGGGAGACACAGGACGTCTTAGTATGTACTGCCTGTTTCACAGGTGGGCAAAAGAAGGCAGAGAGGCAGTAAGGCACATTGCTACCACCCCACAGTGGGGCTGGGGCAGAGCCAGGAACAGACTGCTGAGATCTTTGGACAGCTTTCTTGGCTGCACTGAGCCATATGACTTGGTGCAGTACAGGGCGAGGTACGAGCAGGAATGTGTGGAGGAGGCTTCCAGAGAACAAAACTGGTTCCTTTGTGCTCTAGGTGGACGTACGAGCTCGGGCAGACATGGGTGCAGTACACAGGCTGCCCTAAATTACACTGACTTGCTGCAGGTGTCCCTGCAGGGCCCTGTGTTCTTTCTCCCTGGGCAGGAGCTGGCACATAAAATATTAACCAGTCACTGCTTAATTCTGCCGTTAGGTGTATTCCTGCAGGATAATGGGAGAGGAGCAAATGACCAGATCATCCAGCTTGGAGGTTGCTGAGAGCTGAGAAAACCAGCATCTTTCTGACCTATTTTACCACTGAAGCAATGCAAAAGGGCTGTAAAAGTACAACATCCAGAGCCCTGTTCTCAGGCTTCTGTTTCCCCTGCCAGCCCAGCTAGCTCAGCAGTGTGCCATACCTGGGACGGTCGCCTGCTTGAATGTAGACAATTCTCAGCACATAATTCAGTGTTGTGTTTCCTCTTGAGACTCCTGTGGTTCTTTTTCTGGTAAAAATTAGATGGATTTATTCTCTGTCACACTGGCATAAACATAAAGTAAGTCTGCTGACTATAGAATTACTCTGTCTTTATCCATTTGTTTCTGTATTTTGCATGAATGAAAATTCAATTCACTGGAGAGGAAATGCTGTAAAATACTGACTTCCACTGCAAGGGTGCTGATGGTCCTTCTGATGCAGAACTGGATGAACAGTGCCAGTTTGGACAAATGATCTTTGAAATATAGTGAAGGCTGTCTTTTCCAACCAGACCAAAACAAGACAGAGAGTAACATTTTTTAAAAAGAATCTTATAATAAAGGAAGAACGGAAGGAGGAGAGTACTTTAGGTTTGTAGTTGTTTTATGATTAAATTGATACGATTTTTTTCTGGTTTGTTTTGGATTGATATTAAGTAGACTGAGGTCTATTCTGCCCCATTCTAGCTTTATAATGCAACCCATGCCATATCAACGGAGTGCCTCCAAGGATGTCGGTGAGTAGGCTGACCAATCTCTATCATGCTGTTCTTCTCCCCTCTCCATGGAAGGAGGTACTTCTTCAGTATAGGACCTTGTTTTTGTGTTTGGGGTTCTGTTTCACTTGTTATTGTGGTTTGGATTGGGGAAGGGGTTCTTCTTCAAATCAGTACATGTCTCTCAGGGTTTTCCCTAAGGAAAGCAGGTCAGGGGAAAAAATGTGCCATGCATGTAGAGGGGAAGTGACGAGACTTGCAGCACATCTCGGTCCCAACTGGGGAGCCTGTTGCCAAGCCTCAGGCCCTCGCAATGATGTGAGCCTCATTGTGCCAGATGTCAGGGTCACCATCTTCATCCTCATGTTCTGGCAACCTTTTAGCTACTATCCCAGGGCTCAGTATGGCAAGCCTTGAGACGTGGACCAGGACCTCAACTTCAGAGGAAGCGGGTGTATAAAGTAGCGAAGGACAGTTCTGCCTGTGGGTCTCTTGAGAGGGTCACCAGCACCATGGGGGTCTTCCAGGGCTCCCCAATCACAGGAAGGCTGTGCCCAGGACCAGGCTTTAGCAACAGTCAAAGCAAAACATTAGCTAGGGCCACAGCAGAGGCTGAAAGGAGTAAAACAACCTTGGCTGTGCAGTCTGCTTTTCCTATCCAGCATTTGCTTCCTGCAGCTGATGTCCCCTCCTGCCCAAACAGCCCTCTCATCCGGCTCCAGTGGGGCGCAGGCGCTTCTGCTGCAAGAGCCACTGCTCACATCAGCAGCCAAACCTCCTCTTCCTCCTGCACATTCACAAAGGACTGGGCCCATCCTGCTACCCCTACAAACAGCCACCATCCCACAGTGCTCAGCAGCCCTGAATCCAGGGGTGAAGCAGCAGCTGTAGCCCATCTGAGCCACACACGTTGCTCACGGGGCACAGCGAGCACAGTTGAGACAAGTATTTTTAAATAAGACATGATAATTAACGTGTCTTCCTTCAAGTGCACAGGAGTGCTGGGAGGCCATTAACTTGGACAGCTGTGATATTTCTTTCCCCAAATGCTTGTAGCCAGTGTGTCAGCAGGAGATGTTACAGAGTTAGGACAGCACCATGCCCTTCTATAAGTGTCTGTCCTCGCTTTATTTCAGGACTAATTACATCCTGCAGTGGATATATGCCCTTCCAATGTGGGAGATCCTGTTCAGTTTAATGTCCCCCCTCTTTGTAATAAGGACAATTTGCCAACACAGAAGTTGATCGGGCCAACTCTTTGCCCTAACCCAGCCTGCTTCAGTAGCCTCAAGCACTGCCATGATTTTCTTTGGAAGCAAAGAAGCATAAAATCAAGTAAAGAACATGACTTAAGCAGAAGAAAAGTCTTTCAAGACCCAGAATTGGACCTCTACTTGAAGAATGTACGCTGAGTTTCAAGTGAGTTGGAGTGGGACCATCTTTTTGTTCTCTTTGTACAGCACCTAACGCAACAGTGCCAAAGCCACAGAAAAGGCTCCTCTGCAGCATCAAGCAGCTACAGCAGTGCTGGTGCCTGGAGACATCCATCTGTGACTATCAGATAAACTTGTCTCCTTCCCTGCCTGCATCCTGAATTGGACGAGCAACTGAAGCTTTGGTTTGTGCTTTCCATTTAGGGTAACCTCAAACACTTTGTTTCCACTTGTCTGGAAATACATGTGCTGAAGACTGACTGCTTTTCCTTCACTGTACAATGTGGACTGCTGTCTGGCCCCAGACTGGAAACTAGTATTTCCCTCCTGTACCTACCCATTCTGAAAAGTCAGAGTCTTATCCCTAGACTTTCTTTCCCTCTTTCCGCTTTTATTAGCCGCTTCCGTCAGAAAGAAAAGCTTGTCATTGTATCTAATGCTCACAGAACAGCTCTAGCTCTACCTCTGGACATCACATGTTTCTGTTATGTGACAAAAATGCTGCCATGTTTTAAGACCAGGTCTCCCTTAGGGAGTTTTGTAAACATGCCGCAGTGAATTCACCAGTCCTTTGTCCTGTTCTGATAGGATGAATATCTGATGGTGCTTGAGTCTGTGGGACTTTAAGAAAGGGCTTCAAGCACCCATCATGGTTACGCTGGTGTAAGTACTCTTAACCCGAAAGAATGGTCAAAACATCCACACACAGATGTGTAGCTGGTGCTTGCAAGTACACACAGTTGCTGTTAGCCCAGTGTAGCGTAGCTGGTTTAAAAGAAAAGATACCTGCTGATGTGCATGTATTCCTGCATTTAGTGTTCCTTTTAAATGTTCCCACTTTCCCCTCTGTGTAAGCAGACATGAGGAACCAGGAGCAACAGATGACCAGGCTCTGCAGATGCTTTCACACAGGGGGAAGCTTATGCCCATGAATAGTGCCTTTATAGTCAGCAGGGTCTCTTCTCTAAGAAAGATCGATCTTATGAAAGACCAGTTCCTGACCATGTACAGACACTGAGGAAATGGTTCGGAGTGGAAAGAGTCTAAAAATCTCTCTTCCTGCACTGCATTCAAAATAGCATTTCTTTTAGTGGAAAAACAAACATAAGCTCATGTTGGGTGTCTCTGTCTGTCTGCCTGTGGGACTGGCAATCCACACCTTCTGCAGATTTGGAGACCTCTCTGCCCCTGTTTATGCTCTGGAGGTTGTGCTTCAGTAACAAAAAGCTGACCAGCTGTGACATCAGTTTCCCTCTCTAGGGGAAATTCCTAGCTGTGAAATCCCAGCAAAGACAAATTGCCATTCTTTTAATTTTTTTTTTTTCCTTTTTTTTTTTCCTCTTGGATAGTCCAGACCAACCCCAAAACTGCCATCTGGGTTTGACCTTGATGACTACTTTGAGAGCAAATTGCAGATCCTACTCTCCCAAAGTGCTGACATACAGACAACTATTTCCAATGAGTTATCTTGGTGCAGAAATCACACTGTATCACAGCCAAGAGCCTGGTCCCTCTGCCAAGCAGGACTCGTGCCTGAGAGACACAGGAGTTGAGAAAGTGATCTCCGTGACCTACCCTGAACCAAAAAGTGTGGATGGTGTTCTGGATACCTTAGCTACAGCCCTGTCTAACCTAGGGGCAGTGCCACAGCGAGTGGATGTGCACAACATTCATGTTTGGCACCTGGGGATGTGGGAGTCATCTCCCCTCCGCGGGATGTGCCCACCCCAAGCCACACAACCCCAGCAGGGTGGGCTTCTCACCAACCTCGGTCTGGTGTGAGTGCCTAACGTGCTGAAAAGCGTTAGGGCTGAGCCGCTGTGCCTGGGCGAAGGGGAAGCCGCCTGAAATATCTGGGCTCGTCCGTGCCTTGGAGCTGGGTGCACGGGGACCTGGGTGGTCTTTAGCTCCGCGTCCCTAGGGGTGCAGGCACCCCCCTCGGACTTGACCGCTGTGCCCAGGGAAGGAACTCGAATGCTGGCAGGCGTAGGGAGGCTGGAGTGTGGATGAAAGGCGGGAGGATGCGTGTCCGTTCGCCCCCCCGCCGCGCCCCGGGTTACTCCCCGCCGCGGGACCTGCTCCGAATGCTCCGGCCGCGGGTGGAAAATTGCCCGTGTGTCTTTAACCCACGGCGGCCAAAACGCGGCGGCGGTGGTTTGTTGCTTTTTTTTTTTTTTTTCTTCTTAGTTAACAATGGAAACCTTTTTTTTTTTTTTGTATTTCCTCCATGCGGGCCCGGCCCGGGGAGAAA
>JANHFX010018390.1:3185-13383 GCA_027560015.1 Chloroceryle amazona | reverse complement strand
CGCTTTCTCTTGAACCGACTCCTGCTCAAGGCCCAGAGCTCTGGCAAGTTCCCAGTCTGACCTTATCAGGCTTGAAGAAGTCACGTGCTCATGCCCGTGGCACAGCAATCGCCCCAGTAGCACGCGTGGGGGTGGCCGGTTTTCCACAGTAGAGAAAGTGCCTCGTGTAGAAACTTCAGTTGCTTCAAACCAGCACAAACCCTTCCAAGCCAGGGGAATTTATTCACCTGAAGGTGCTGGCACCTGGTCTGGAAGTGTTTTTTGGTCGTATTATTTTGACTATAGAGAAGGGATTATGTAAACTCTTAACTACACACATCTCTCTCCTCTTTTTCCCCCCTCTTTCAAGTAATACAAGAATCCTCTTTTGTTTTTGAGCTTCCAGCAGCAAGTAGTTCTCCAACACATCTGTTCATCAAACCTCCTCACTCAGTTTATTTTTTTTTCCAAGGGAAAAAGGAACAAACAAATAAGAAAATGAAAACAAATGTTAAAATACTTAAATATTACATTTATAGTCAGAAAAAAACCCAAACCAACAACATATGCAAATCAACCACACTGAATTTTCTATTAGTTTTTAAATATTCACCTCAATATACATTCATTCTTTAGGACACATGAGAGATAAATAATAAAGTTAACATTGCTAGATAAATCAAGTGGGTTTTATGTTTGTTTTCCTGAGCTGCATATATTCCAGCTGACAATCTCAAGGTTTTTCTATCCAGTAACTACAAACGGAAACAAAACAGCTCAAAGTGAGCAGAGAGGAGCCCACACTGGAGTATCCCCAAGGCCCAGCGGAGAGAGACACAGAGCAGCAACCCCTCCTTTCAGATGGGGAAGTGGAGAAGAGCAGTTCATGCTCTTAAACATAAAACCCAGCTCGGTATTTTGGCTTGTGCTACGAGCAACATGAGGCCATGGGATTTCAGATAAACCAAACCCCAAATTGTCATGGGGTTTGGGTTAACTGCAGTTTTCAACACCTAAATAGATGGTGGTGACACTTCCTCCAGCCACAGTGGCATACCGAGATCCGTTGTGGCTTCAGGATCTTTCCTCTTAGCACTGAGCACAAGGGTGGAGCTCGTTTTGGTTAATTCACCCCAAGGAGCCACCTCTCAGGTGGGAGAGCAGCTACACCAGTCCAACCTGCTTGCACACCATCCCCGTTAGCACCTGGATGGGTGGGAGGGGAGAGAACAGCTTCAGTGCTTAAACCCTGTTGGAAAACCAGAGGATTGTATTTTTTTTTCCTTGCTGGGAGCTGCAGAATTTGACAGTGCCAGGACAACAGGTAAAGTCAGAAAGATTGCAGAGAAAGTTGGTTTATGGCCAGAAGCCTCAAGTGCTAGCCCCCTAGCAATACGTGGATGTACATGCTCCATGCTTCTTCCTTCCAGGCCCAGGCAAACTCCTGATAAAAAGGATAAGTAAAAACCAGGGCAAAGAGAATCAGCGATGCAGAGCTCTCCTGTGGCACCAGAGAGCTTTTATTTCACCGGAGCAGCGGTTGGATCTCTGCCGTAGAATACTGTGGTGGTGACACAACTGCTCAGATAGGCTGGAGTGTGGAATGACACCCTTCTTTTGGTGTGTTTTTTTGGTTTTGTTTTTACAAGCTTCTCTATCAACTTCCCAAACCAGCAATTTGGGAACCAAGTTCACTCCCAGGATAGGCAGTTGGTGCCAGACAAGGGAAAGCTGGAACTGGACTACAGCAGCTTTCAGTAGATCACACTTCAGTGCATGTGCACTTTGATCAAAAGCATAAACCTTTATCTACACTAAAAACTACTTTTTATGGCAGCCAGCTAGAGATACCCACAAGGGATCCAATCAGATCATAGGACAAAAGAGATAGCATGATGCACTAACCCAACCACCCTTCAGGTCTGCGATCTCTCCTCCTTCACCCCTGCCCTCTTTTCCTTCCCTGAGCTGTCCACGGCTTTTGGCACCACATCAGGTTCTTGTTGAGACCAGAAGGAGCTATAAAGTGTTTGCTTTAATGCTACGGCCTGGACAGGGACAGAGCTGCAACCACACTGGGTTGGCCATGGTGGAAGTTTAGAGTCAAACTCTGAGCTTCTCATCCACAAGACCAAAGGTTGATAGCCTCCACCACAAGGAAGAATGCTCTGAGCCTGTTCTGTTCTTTGTGTTCTCAAATTTTATATGCCTCAAGCCAAGCTGCAGCAGGATAATAATTTTGGTTGTGGTTTTTTTTTTCCTTCTCTATTTTACTCAGGGAAGTAACAGAGCTCCACTCAGCGTGGTGAAATAATCTGCTGGATTGAAGAGGACACCCCCTCTCCACATGGAGCACACTAGAAAGGTAGGATGCAGCTGGAGGCCTCTGGAACTGCTTCCAGATATTTAGAACCCAGAGAAGTTCTTCAGATAGCCCCCCTACCATGCATGTTCCAAACTTCTGCAGGCCAGAGCCTTCCCATAGCACACCTCACGTAGCCTCTAAAGGCAGAGAATAAAAGGCAGCGGGAAACAATCAAGGTTCATCTTCCAGCTGCTCCTGCACTTTATGAAGTCGTTTTAAATTTATTTGGCAGAGGAGCATCACAAACACTTTGTGCACGGAGAGAGGTGTTTTAAATAAGCACTCAAAAGATCAGAATGAGGCAAGTTTCCTTGTAGGGTGGATATTTCAGGAGTGCTTGGTGTCGTGCCACCTGCTGAGGGCACAGCGAGCTGCTGTCACCAGCATGCTCCCCGGGAAAAGAAAAGCCCCTTTAAAGAACAAGAAAACACACCTCAGGGGGTGAGGGCACTCCAAGGAGACTACAGCAAAGCAAACATGGTTGGAAATCAGGGCTTTGGTCCCCAGCCACGGGACAAGGATGGGGACCAGCCACAACAGCTCCTTTTCTAACAAGCGTGCACAGCGGGGGCAGCACGGACAAGGATGCAGGGCTCAAAACTTCCTTGTGTACAAGAACACCCTAAGGGCACACTTTCCCTCCAACCCCCAAGAGCTTTTTAGCCTCTCTAAAAGACACTATTTTAGATACAAGTAGTCATTTAAAATTAAAAGGTAGTCACTGTGACCTATGAAGAGACTCTGTGTGCATGGAACATGTCAGAGAAAGGACTCAAAGGCTGCTAAGTGTCAGGAGAAAAGTGTTCAGTCAGGACAGCTCCTAGAACTGCACTAGGATTTCTAGCCAGGGTCTTGATGTATTTTCCAGAAGGACTTGAGGGTGAACAAAGTGCAACGCTGCCCAGAAAGGGCATTCAGCTCTCACCAGAAAGTGGTGACAAGGATCCTGCTTACCTTGGAGGGTGGAATTCAGGAAAGACTTAACCTTAAGATGATGACGATGCTTGAGCAACTGGTTGGCTGGCCCCATGACCTTTGCAGAGCACTGGCAACTATTTTGGGTGACTACGTAGCTCCCTCCCTCCAGGAGCATCAGCAAACTAAAAATAAGGTTGCTCAAGGATAAAAGCGACAGAGAACGTGTGTTCCAAGACACACTCTCTTAGGTACAGTTCTAGAAACAGCCATGTTTAAAATGACATTCATAAAACTTCACATTTTGTTTTCTTTTGCTTTTTAATGGCTACGTGACCTGCCTCCCTTCATACATACTGGGGGCAGCACATGAAAGGACAGCAACAAGCACTTTGGGAACTTGCTCATACGTGCAGGTCAGGAACAGTGTTTCCAGAAATAACAGTGCTGAAAAATGTGAAATGAAACCCTGAGATGCAGGTGAACACAGGAACCCCCCTCCCCCCAAATCCAGAACCCATCTGGAAGTGAAAACTGAGGGATGAAGATTGAAGGGATTACAGAGCAGAGCTCAGCAGGAGCTGGGCTGCTCTTGCTGTTAATATAACCAGCTCATTTCAATACATGGAACAGCACAGAACACGATCCTGCAGCCGTTGGGACTGTAGAACACCCCTCAAAAACCCAAGAGTTTAAAAACCCAAGAGTTTAGCAGAGAGTGGTGGCAGCCAGGAACTGTTCGAGGACCTTAGCCTTTAAGAGAAATCAAGTACAACAGCCAAACACATCCTCCAAGAGACAGAGAGAAGCTGTCCTGTTGAGAACCCTAATGCAAGGAACCCGTTTGAACCACCTTCCCTCATTTTCAGTCAGGATTTACAGTGCACCTCTTAGAAGGGAACGAGTTATTGCACAGACTTAAAACCACAAGGTGCTCGCTGCAGACACTGCCTGCTCAGAACATCCTCTGAAAGCCAGGGAGGGAACTTGGGGAAGAGCTGCCATAAGAAAACATGCTAATAATATTCTCTTTAATTTGCATGTGCACTCTTTTTTTTTTTTTTCTTCCTTTTAAGTCTTTGTTTGCTGGGCAGAGAAACCACGTCACTCTACTCTGTAGTTTCAGTTTCCAAAGTTGGTTTGTATGGCACATGTGTCTGTGAAGGTGCTGGGCTTGGTTTTACGCTCATAAAAGCTGCTCAGAATCAGCCCTTCAGTGTTTAAACAACCTGGAGGGTCTACTGAAGTCTCTGAGCCTCCCTCGCCAAAAAGCAAAGGAAAACAGACACGGTGCGAGTCAGGGGAAGAAGGTGAAGAAAAGCACTTAAAAGGTGCACAAGAGTTAAAATTTCATTTTCTTTCTGCCTTTCTCCCCTCTACGGAGTAGCAAAGAGGAGACAGAGGAAGAGAAACAGCAGGATTCAATGGAAGGCAGAAGGTTCCTGATGGGCTCACCGATGGCTCAGTGCTGCTGCGCGGGTGATGAGTCGTTGCTTCACTGCTGCTTGGTTTTAAGGGATAATCTCTGAATCATCTTGTAAAGGAGACCAAAGTTCTGGAAACAGAAGGATAAAAAATAAGTAACCGGGCAAACACAAGAGATTCCCAGTAATTCACAATCCTTGAACTGGACCTTCTCTTTCACCATTTCACCAGTGACTTAGAAATTCACTTAATCCCTCTTTTGATTCTGCTTTGATTAACTGTGTTTTGTTTTGATAACAGCTATTTCAGGTATCTAACAGATATAACAAGAGCCAGGCTTCAAATAATCTGTAATAGCAAATGTACTGAAGATAGCTGGCAGAAATTACAGCTGTTTCCCCTCACGTTTATGTTGTTACATCAGATTTTTAAATGGCTGTTGTTTCCCCAAATAAATAATACAGACAAATAACACAATAATGTAGGTTGACCTAAAATGCTTCCCTTTCACAGAATCACACAATTTCCTAGATTGGAAAAGACCTTTAAGATCATCTGTGCTTATTTATGTTCTCCAGAGAACCCGGCCAGAATCAGAGCCCAGCTCACAGGGGCTTTAACACTTAAACCCACTGAATTTCAGCTGACTGGCCCAGGCATGGAGCTTCATGTTTCCACAAGTGACTGAGCACCGGTTACTGGAGCTGATGTGATCTACAAAGAAAACACATCCCTCTCCTGCTTCTCTTCTCTTACCTGCACTGCAACATAGGCAACACCAAGGTAGGCTGCGATGCAGACAGCCAGGAGCAGGTCAAAAATCGCCGGCTTGACCCTGCAATAAAGAACAAACACGTGAAGCTGCCACAGCAGGTACTGCCACGGAGTGAGGCAACAGCCCAGCGGGCCCAGGGGAAGCCCATACCTGTAGGCATTCATCACTTGTTTCAGCTGGTCATAGAAAACAAACTCGGGGTCCCTGTAAAAAGAAGAAATTCATCCGGTTGTTTTACACTTGACGCTGCAGCAAGGACAGCCCAGCCCTCTGTTCCCAAGGAGTTCATCCAACCAGAGACAGGTAAGCACGACCACCTCGTGTGCTGGTTTTGAACTGCTTTTAGTTGTCAAGTCTTTCTTTTCCTACAGTCAGGAGACTAAGGACACAATTCAGACCACATGCTGTTGAGCTGTCTCGGGAGAGGCACGTGGAAGATGCCTCACTGGGTTCATTAAGCTGCTTTAGGCCAGGTAGGTCAGACAGGAAGGAAGGTGCCTTTTTGCAATTAAAGATTTCCAGGGGACTTTAGTCTCTTCCTGCAGTCAGAGCGGGAAGGGTGGAACCAAAACAGTGTTAAAACAAGCTCTTCAGGCAGAGGGAGCTGCTGGGACTTGTTTCTGTGCTGCAAGGAATGATACAGGGATAACAGAGTGCAAACCAAAACTGACAGGAGACCAGAAAAGAACAACCACTTCCAGCTGCATGCCAAGAAGCCAGAAGAGCTGCAGCTCAGAGACCAAATTCACTGAAGGGGAAGCCAGTTCACTTGCCCTGGCTGGTTCTTTCACCTCTTACCGTTTGTCTGCCTTTACATGATGCTGTTTGACATCCTTCAGGTAGCGACCCATACAATATTCTAAGGTGTTGAGGAAGGTGCTGTCCTTATCGATCAGCTGGGCAGCCCTGGGCTGACTGCTCAGCCAGTCCATCACTGATTCCAGTTGCTCCTCCTGGATCTGCTGCAGGAAAACACCACCGAAGAAAGGGAGTCAACCACACGTATGCTGAGACCACACCTCTCTCCCAGACTCGAGCCCTCCTTCCCACAGGTTACAAGAACACCCCATGCTCACCATCTGATCCGTGAAGATCTGGAGATCTGCAGGTGCTCCCTGCAAGGGAAAAAGGCCAACAAGTCAGGCTATTGATGAGAGCAAACTCGATTGGACAGGACAAATCTGGCCAGCAATGCATGATGGGCAGCTCTTACCTTGTCTGTTAGGTTGTAGATGACCCTTGTCAGAGCCTCAGCAATGATCCTGGTATTCCTGGTTAGTGCTTTAATGTCTATTTGTGCCCTAAAGCAAAAGAGGGGATTACAGATTTGTCAACAGGATCAGCTCCCCCTGACAACCTCCCCCAGCATGAGCCTGAATTCAAAGCCCAGCTCCCCATGGTTCTTTCACCCATCCCCCGGCCATCAGAGTAGCACAAGCAGTCAGGAGGCCAACTGGTGTTTAGATTTCAACTGCAGCCTTCCCCGAGGTCTCTAACCTCCTATCCATGATGCTGTTGCGCAGGCTGTCCCGGTGGGTCTCCAGGTGGGAGACGGTGAACGCTGGCAAGCGTCGGATTGCAAACCGCTCATGCTCCCACGCCAGCATGTCCTCAGCCAAGTTGATCTTCTTGTGCACCATGGAAAACTTCACCTCTGGGAATTGGCTGGCAACAACCTGAGGGAAAGGACAAGCCACGCAGGGAGTCACGCTGCCCACTGCAGAGTCCCATCTTGCACTGCCCAGTCCACTTAGACCCATTCTGGTTTGTGTTCCAGGGGGTAAATACATTTCCACCGGTAAGGTGCAGTTACTGCCATTAAAAAGTTGGTTTATAGTAAAAAAAAAAAAGGCTGCTCTAATGTCACTACAGGGCAGCTTCTGCAAGCAACAAGCCACAGGGAAGTACGGTGGAAAACACAGCAGACAGCCTGCTTCGGCTGGGAGCGTGGCAGGAGGATTTGTCTGCACTTCAAATCAAGTTACCGTGAACAATAGCCGAAATATTTCAATGGCACACCCTTTCGTCACGTCTTCCTTCCTTCCCCTCTCTCTTGGAGGGCTGTAGCCCTCCACAATAAGTCCCGAGATCCCATCTACCTAAAATGCTTTTCTTTACCATCTCCAGCTCCCTCAGAAAGGCGTGCTGCAAGGTCCCCTCCTTGGGAGGCTTTGAGACATGGAGATGAAGGCTGTTGCCTCGGCCCAGAGTATCAAGGCAGAGAACAAATGCTACGTTGTCCTGCAGCAGGCTGGAATCTGGAACAGAAAAATTCAAACCTTTATTGCTATTTTTTGCACTGGGATTTCCATCCCCAAAAAGCAAGGAAAGCTCACAGGAGGTTGAGGAGAATCATAGAATGGTGGGGGCTGGAAGAGACCTCTGGAGATCAGAGAGTCCAACCCCTCTGCCAGAGCAGGGTCACCCAGGGCAGCCCACACAGGAACAGAGCCAGGCAGGTTGGGAATCTCTCCAGAGCAGGAGACTCCACAGCCTCTCTGGGCAGCCTGGGCCAGGCTCTGTCACTCTCACAGGGAAGAGGTTTCTCCTCCTGTTGAGGTGGAACCTCCTGTGTTCTGGCTTGTACCCATTATTCCTTGTCCTGTTACTGAGAACAACGGAAAAGAGCCTGGCCCCTTCCACCTCACACCCACCCCTCAGATATTTATAGATGTTACTAAGACCCCCTCTCAGCTTTCTCTTCATACCAGCCACTTAACACAGTCATATGAACAGAGGTCTTGCCACAGAACATGCTAGAAACACCAGCCCTTTGCTCACCAGTGTGATCCAAGTTGTCTTCCAGCCACCGCTTGGTGCCTTGATAATTAAACTTGCCCCCCCCAGATGCAAAGAACAGCAAGTTGTACCTGTCACATCAAAGACAACAGAGAAGTGTCAGCACTCCACTCTCCACAGCCACAGAACTCCTTCAGCCAGCCATGGAGGTGACATCACCTGACATTCAAGGCAAACTGTCCATTAACAAGTGTTCCAAACATGCCACGTACAAAGGCAGTGTCAGCATGGGATAAAAGGGGGATGTCCCAGCATTTGAGGACAAAATCTACTTCCCAAACCATTCCTTCCACTCATCCCCAAGCTTGAGCAGAGCTACAGCAAAGAAATCAAAGGAAGGAGCTTCCCCAGCTGTACTTGGAGGGCAACAAACCAGAGTAAAGGAAGCGAAGAACCACTTGGAACACTCTGCAGGTCTGGAGCACCAGCCCTTCTTATCTCAGCTACACACGTTCAGCCAAGAACAGGGAGGTTTCTTACCCAGCGTGGGTACGTCTGTAGGTGTAGAGCCGGGAAAACAGCCTGGCTAGTTCCAGTAGCACGGAGATACCGCTGCCGTTGGAGTCAGCACCGTGGGACAGCCACTGCAGGAGGAGGGGCACAGAGACAAGGTGACAACACTACACCCAGTCTCACGTATCAGAGCAGCCTTCCAAGACAGCACGCCAGAGACATCTGCTTGTAACTGCCCCATGTCTTTTAAGGCCAAGAAAAAACAGAGGGGCAGAGGCTACTGGGGCCAAAAGTCAGGAACAGAGAGGTGCAGGATAAAAAGAATACTCACCGGAGCCACTCCAAAAGAATCATAGTGGGCAACTATCACCACAGTGGGCAGGTCTTCTCCCCCCAGCCCCGTCAGCCTTCCCTGCAGAGGAAAGAGATGAGTGTCACCCATCAGCACCTCTCGTGCGCCTGTAGACACAGCCCAGCTTCTACACTCCTGTCGAGTCCGCAGCGGCCTCACTTCAGAGGCCTTCAGACACTCACCTGGCTGAACCCCCTCCCCAGCTGCCCCATCAGTCCCAATGCCCAGTGAAGCCCCAACAAAAGGTGGCATCCCATCAATGTTGCCGGTCTGAATCCGTGTACAGCTCACCTCCACACTGGGTATGAGCCAGTCGTTGATTGCTTTGCTTTGAGCCCCGCTGGTCACCATCTGGAAGCCATTGGCAGTTGCTGTGTGCAGCAGAACTGGAACAAAACCAAAGGAGTAAGTAAACCCAGGGACGTTTCATCGCTTGCTAACTGGAGAGACCAGCTTGGAGCCATTTGAACCCTCTCACTTGTGTTTCTGCACTGACACGGAATCCCAGTGACTCAGCATTTTCATTCTGTGCTGAAATCCCAGTAATTTGAGCTGGCTAAAGGAAAAACTTTTCTCCAGCAGTCCTAAAATTAATGACAAGCAGCAGGTCAGTAAGACAGTGAACTTATTTACCAGGGAATACACAGAAGCACTGAACAGACTCGGGGGCAGACAAAAAACTTCAGTTTCTACCAACACGCTGTAGTCACTTAACACCTCCAACGGCATTTTTAACCTGAGTTCTCCTTTCTTGCAGCAGTGTGAAGCTGAGAACTCGACTCTGTGCAACTGTATTTCCAAACAGAGCCAGATAATACTTTCTGTCCCTGTGGTGGTTTGACCTTGGCTGGGAGCCAGGTGCCCACCGAGCTGCTGTCGCTTCCCTCCCCTCTCCACTTTTCAGCTGGACCAGGAGGAAGAAAATAAGATGAAACTTGGGGGTTAAGACAAAGGCAGTTTAATGAAAAGCAAAACAAGTCCACATGTGGAAGTGAAAGAAAAAGACTTATTCTCTGCTTCCCATCAGCAGGTGCTGGCTGGGCCTTGTCGGGAAGCCAGGCTCCAAACATGCAGTGGTTACTCGAGGACAAGCTGATGCCCCCTCCTCCTCTCCCTGGCTTCTATAGTTCAGCTG
>JANHFX010018385.1:6116-55630 GCA_027560015.1 Chloroceryle amazona | reverse complement strand
GGTCCCGCTCCTGCCGGTGCTCCCGCGCCGGGTTTCGCCTCTGCGGGAGGCGGCTTCCCCGCTGTCCGCGTCGAGTTGGGTGCGCGCTGCGTGCCGGGCCGGGGCCCTGATTTACAGGTTTCGTTTCGTTCGGCAGTAAAATAGGTCAGGAGCATTATCTGTAGCGTCGTCACGCGTGGCGGAATCCCCTGGCTGAACGAGCGCAGCTCTTTAATTCTTAGACCGATGTGCAGCGCTTTAAATAATTCTGTGCTGCGAGTTGTCACTCGCCTTTCGAAATGTCATTGCTGCATCTGGCTCCCTTCGATTACCATCGGGAGCTGCCTGAACCTAGGCTGGGAGTCGTACGGTCCTAGGAGCGCGGTACAAAGCACGTAAAAAGAAGTAACTGGTGGTTTTAATGGAAGTGCTTTTGTTTCTTTGTGCCCGATGGTCTCGGCTGAAGTGTTTGGATTAACATTCCGAAGGGTTGCAAAGTGGGACGTGAAAATAGGTCCGTCTTTTGGTGCAGTACGTATTGCCACCACCAAAAATGAGGAGAAAATATTTAGCGAGTACCATTTTTTTCATAAAACCCGGATAATCTGAATGGTGAGATAGTTAAAACCGAGTAAAAGTGTGGGCATTTAAATCTCGGTGTAACTCTTCTGTGATATGAATGAGAAATACCATACTTGTTTCATTACTGACAGCAGAGTATGCAAGTGTACATAGAATAATTACAAGGAGCAGTAGGGAGCAGAGCTTTAAAACGTTTTTCTTTTCTAATGCTAAAAATACAGTCCTGTTAAACTGTTAGATGCTTCCTCTGGCCAGTGAGCTACTTAGAAAATAGTTCCTAAAG
The DNA here is from genome assembly GCA_027560015.1 of Chloroceryle amazona. Lineage (NCBI taxonomy): Eukaryota > Metazoa > Chordata > Aves > Coraciiformes > Cerylidae > Chloroceryle > Chloroceryle amazona. The sequence continues at coordinate 54,786 of JANHFX010018385.1, read as the reverse complement.
CGTCTCTAAAAATGCACCACCAAAAATTGTACTTTGCAGTTGTATTGAAGACAGGGTGAAATCTGAATATAGATTTGATCTCTTTAAATGTCCTAGATACAGAATATTTGCAGGAATTGGCTTTATAGTCTGGTGTGGTTATCAGTGTGGTTTCTTCCCTAGTGAATCAAACGCCAGTTGTTTAAATTGCTACAATGCAGAGTCTGTGCTGAGTGAAAGACAAAGTTTTGTTCTAGTTTCCTTCAAATCAAATCATACTGCATCAATTTAGACGTAATTGAATTGTCCTTTATTTGTTGTCCAGAGCTGGAATTGCAGTATTTTTAAAAGCTGTTGAACAGTGGCCTCCTAGAATTGGTGGGGGAAGAAGTCTTCTTATTAAGATAATTTTTTGTTTTCTCTGTTCTGTGCATGTTAAGTCTCTGTATACGAAGAGATGTTCCTGTACTTTTTGCCGAAGCACTGATAACTTCGGATGAACCAGTTGCTTCACTTTTCACACAATATCGTTTTCTTTGAGTCAGAAACGAACATTTTGATCCGTTAAATAATTTGAAATGGGACGTGCTCAAAATTGGAGCACAGTGCTCCAATTGTAGCATAGGAGAAGAACCTCATTTTGAAGAAATAGTAACAGTTCAATATTGAAATGGTTGACTGCTCTGCACTTGACTGTTCTTCCGAGATTCAGTTCAAATGTACATAGACGGGTTGCCTTTTTATTTAAGGAATGACAGGCAACTTAAAGCTTCTTTGCAATCAGCAGTTCCTGAAGACATTCTAGGTTTAAGGAACAGATACTGAGAAGTAGGTAACAGCAGACAGCGAGGTTATTTATCTGTTCTGCTGTCCTGTGCCCAAGGACAGTTTAGGCTCTGCACCTTGATGAGCTAATGCTGCATTTGACAGTAGCAGACCATCAGACAGAGATTTTTCCTGTCTATAAACCCAGCCATATTCCTTCTTTCTTCCCACAGTGGTTGGCTTCTGGTGACTTGTAGGGAAGGACAAAACTCGGGGGTTCTTTTCCCCCTCCTGTCCCCCCAATAACTGAATTACAAATCAGGGAGCTTGATGGAAAAAATCCAAGTAATTACAGAAGAGCATTTCCTTTTATCAAGTAATGCTGTAGCTGCTGAGTTTTTAAGATACGGGGGGAGGAATTATGAATTTGTGATGGCTATTTTAGTGTAATCTGTGCAGAGTTGCTGAATTTGTGAGATCATCTGTCATTTGAGGGAGGACAATAGTCTGGCTGGTACGGCTGGAAGCTAGTGTTGAATTCACAAATGGTTTCTGCTTGTTTCTTTTTAAAAAGCAAAACTTCTACCTATAGGGAAGATTTCGTAAGTCTGTAGGTAACGCTTCATTGACATTTAGGGGTTGTCTCTTTACATATTTAAGTTTCCATTTTGTGGTGGGGTTTTTTTGTTTGGTGGTGGTTTTTATTTTTTATTTTATTATTACTGTTTTTTTCTGAAGAAGTAGAAAATGGGGAAAAAGATTGTATTAGGTCTGATAGTTAAGCCCAGTGGGGATCCAACGGGCACAGTTGACTGAACTAACAAATTACTTAATTCCATCTTGCTCTAGTAAAAGCTTGACATTTTTCTTAAGGAGAACCTGAAATCATTTTTGGGAGGTCGGCCTGTTAGGAAGTCCACCACTTCAGCATCTTAAAGTTGCACAGAAGAAGCAGATGTGATCTTCTCCCAGCAAGGAGACCTTCAAGGGGACAAAGAGAGCAGCCGTCTGAGCCTCTGTTTAGGAGGGGATGTTGTCCAGTTTAAATTCCTGATCCGTGGGCTTGTCCATCTGTTGCACCTTGAATGCAGGTTTTAAAATCAGTATGTGATAGGATGTGTGGATTTAGGGAGTGTTGAGAAGGAAAGGGCTACTTACAGGTTGCTGCAGGTAGTGCAACTCCTGATACTACATGCTTTTCTAGCATAGAAAATTAATTGCTAAGTATAGAACACAGCTCTTACCCACTTGACTTTAAAGGAGGAGTCATCATCTGGGAAAGGTGTGTGTAACCACAGATGTCTTTTATCCTATTTAGTAAAATTCTCAGGACTGGCTTATTAAATAAATAATAATGTCATGAAATGTAGAGGTTACCTGAAGTCATTTTGTGAGCTTGCTCTTTTTAAGAGCTATACAGCAATTAGAAAGTTGCCTTAGCATAACCCTATAATTATGCCCTACATGGATTCTTCTAGGTGTAATTACATACCTTGAATATGTGCATACATTTTTATTTCCTAAGAAATCTGCCAGAACTGACCCAACCTTTTTCTTCCCTCTCCACATAATATTTGGTTTTATGATATGCTGCCTCTAATAGTAGATTGTGAGAGGTAGTAGATTGCAAGAGGTAGTAGATAAAAGGCTTCAAGCAATACCTACCGAAGTAACAGAAAGCCAGCTCCTAAGATGAAGGACTTAAAACCACACCCACAGCATCAAGCTTGTTGCAACTCTCTTTGATCATAGCAAAGGTAGTATCTTGTCTGAGTGGATTAGTAGAGCCAAAATTTTAATGTGATTGCAGCTCCTAGTTCCAGACCGATGTGTGAAGAAAGGGGAAGCTGCTAGAACGAAGAGGGCAGAAAAGGTGTGGATAGGCTTGTTAATTTTTGCATTTTTTTTTTTCCTTAAGAGCTCTTTCTAAAAATAGCTGCATGAAATGTTACATGGAGCTCAGCTATAAAGAAAATAACATAGCTGAGTAAGATGTCTTACACCAAAGTCATACGAAGGTTTCACTCTGATGTTATTGATGCTCAATGTTCGATCATTTCATGAAGGACTCCAGCACAGAGCCCTATAATGCTGAATGCTCCCTGCTCTTTCTGGGACTTAGCACTCCTTGAGTTTGCTCAACTCTGAACATGTCTGATTGGCACTGTATTTATACTGAAATGATTCCTTCCTTGAGCAAATTGAAATACAAGACGTGATGTTCTTGGGTCTGCTTCTTATCGTCCCTGTGTGTAACATTCTTCAGCAACTGGAAGTTGTAGTTCAAAATGCTTAAGAATGATCTTGAAAGCTACAGCCCAGGAGGAAGATAGAACTCTGGCTCATCAGTATTTTACAGATGATGCCCAAATACTTCCTGTAACTATGGCTGTCTCTTTTAGGTTGAGACCTTCCTGTTAGGGAGTGAGAATGCCACAGGGAAATCTTGATGGTCTCCCTGCCCTCTATCAGTTTGCAGATTCCCGCTTCCCTGCTGTAGAGTTATTTGGGTATTTGCTAGACACCAGTTTCCAGTGGTTATTATCTACTTGTGAGATGACTTGGCTCAGATTCTGATCTGTAACAGATAAAATGTATTGTGACTGACATTACCTGATAGCCTGGAGAGGGGAGATGTGGAGTCCTTGTCCTCTTTTTCAGAGATTGCATGCATTCATTCTATGAATGAACCACAGAGCCCTTCAGCACTTTCTAAAGAAATAAAGGAAGATCCTAATTCATGCTTGTTTTGTTTTGTTTACCTTATCAAATCTAGGTCACAGAGGTTGTTTATAAGCTCGGGTGAGGACATACATCTGTAGATTCATTTAGAAAAGTGCTAAAGCGTTCTGAAGCTCATTCATGAAATGAGTGCATGTGTTCTCTGAAAAAGAGGACAAGGATGCAAGGCTCTGAGCTACAGATAGCTGGAAATACGGAGAGGACCTAGGGGAAACCACCTATTTGCATGCGTTGTGTTTTTTCCTCCACCATCTGATACTAGTCCCTGTTAGGAGACAAGATGCAAGCCTGGATATTCCTTTGGAGTGATGGGATATGGGCAGTTTTATACACAGGTGTAGGAAGACATTGTGACTTTTTCAATTTTCTGAATAAAGGGAGTTAGTTATTAGAGGTTAAATTTGTACAAACATAACAGGCTCCTAACCGTGGTTTTACCTCTCCTTTTGTGTGCATGGTCACTTCAGGGAAGCGAGCCATTAACTTACTAGAAAGATAATCACCTTTTATAATACTGTAGAAAAAGAGAATTTGCTAAGTCAGACATCAAAATAATCGACATCAGAACTGTGGGCCAGAATTGATTACTGTAAAAAAATAGAGAATTCTAATGATACTTTTATTGAAAATAGCCTGGATTGGGTAAATGAAAGCATGGTAATTTATTTTCTGTAACAGGACCATGACATTGTATTTTGATTGCTTATCCCTCTGTCCAGCACTGCAGTGGTGACATTGTTTGCTTTCTGTTTGCAGAGGAGCTGAAGCGCTGTAGTGTACAGCTGGGTGGGACAGGCAAGGAATGAGCTGGCCTTGGGAAAGAGAAGCTGCCATCCTAGCTGGAGACATCTGAAGAGAGGACGTTTCAGTCTTGTGGCATGCTCCAGTGAATGTTATTCAGAAGAGGTAAGCTGGTGTTTTGGTAATGGACTAACACGTCAGCTCCTTGACAAGACTGTGCAGTTGCAGTTAGAATTTGACCTGGAGTTTGACAAATTACTCAGTTTTGAGCTGATTTTGTGGCAATTTACTTTCTCTTCCTGCAGAGTCCTAGAAAGCCTGGAGTCTTTCCATATAGTTTTTATCCATCACCTCTTCCATACTTTTAGTGTTGATGAAGGCTCCTAGGCTGTGTACCCTAAGCTTACAAATTAAGTATATGTTTAAAAAAAGCCCCCAAAAGGATAATAGAGAGGTGGGATCTGGCAAGATTGTGGACTAGCTCCTTCTCAGTTGGTTTTAGGCTGTATTTCTGTTAAAATGCAGTGTTCAGATGCTTATTGTTCCCTTCCTTATACCTGAACTGAGGATCTAAATACTCTAACGAAAATAATAATTGTTAGAACTTGTCCTTGAGTTTGATTAATTTTTAGCCTCACTATTCCATAATGTAGCATTCTTAGTTACAAGAAGTGACTTACAGGAGCCCAGCCTTCCAAAAAGCAGAGCTTTACTGTGTGGTAACCATTCTAGTATGATGCCTGCTTTGATTCAACCTTGTTATAAAATATTACTCTTAATTTCAGGAAAAATACTCTGTTGTCAGCTTTGTTTAGTTCTTAATATGTGAAGTTGCAAGTAAAGTGCTTCCACAGCCATAATGTAGGAGAGTAGAGGTCCTAGATGTTTTTCCTCCTTTCTGAAGGATTACTTCTTCGATAAAAATCGACATGTACAACCTTAGCTCAGCTTATAAAAAAAAAATAATCTGTACCCTACATTTCATATTTAACAATGTAAACAAAAAAGAATTAATTAGGATCTTCCTTTAAAACCAGCAAAGTGAGACAGCATCTGTTTAGTTGATTTGGATCTTCAAGTGCATAATTCTCCTTGCATTCTGAGCACATGCAACTGCAGTTCTGCTTATCTTTTAAGAGTTTTATGTCACTGGGTAGCACTTGCTTAGAGATAAGGGTTTATTCCTTCAGCTGTATTCATTTTAGACATAACATTTTTCTCTGAGTCATTAAAAATAGAATAGGAATTTCAAGATAAGGCATTTACTCCTTCCTTTTTATATCCTGCGTTATTGTCTTCATCTAGTAAGGTAACAAAGAACCCTCAGATTAATGGATGACCTATTGAGCATCAGTCTAGTATTAGCATTTTTTGTGCTTTCAGTGAGCAGGTGAGAACTTTCACTCTGCTTTTAGTTGAGTAATAAATTAGCTCATGGTATCAGAATTTAATTTGCCAAAATCCATTGCATTTTTAATCCCAGCATTGCATTTTAATCCCCTCCAAAATCTTCATTATGATAGGTCTCTTGGATAAAAGTTACTTCTCTACAGGTTCTTTTAATCTTTCCTTTGATTCTGAAACGGGTAACCTTATAAAGTATATTCAGGGAGAAGCAGCCTTTTGTAAAACCATAGAGTGGAAGTAAAAATCTCTGCTGCTGTGCTTTTTTGCACGCTCGTATTTCATTATGGGAGCAATTCAAAATGCAGATCCCTTACCTCAGCCATGCTCAGCACAAATTAAGTAATATATGGATTTCTCTTTCAACTCTTCTGGTGTGGAATACTGGTTGGGTTGTATTTGTGGGTATTCTGAAATCTCAGTAGCTTTGCTTGACCTCTTCTTTAAATAAGTTTCTCCTGAGTTTTGACTGCACCCTGTGGAAGGGACCCACACCGGAGCAGTTCATGAAGAACTGCAGCCCCTGGGGAAGGACTCACATTGGAGAAGCTCATGGAGGACTGTGTCCTGTGGGAGGGACCCTGCGCTGGAGCAGGGGAAGAGTGTGAGCAGTCCTCCGCTTGAGGATGAAGGAGTGGCAGAGACAAGGTGTGCTGAACAGACCACAGCTGCCATTCCCTGTCCCCCTGCAGGGGAGGAGGCAGAGAAATTGGAAGCAGAGCTAAGCACTGGAAGAAAGTGTTTTTATGATTTCATTGTATCTTTCATTATCCTACTCTGATTTGATTGGTAAATTGGTGGTGGCTTAAATTAAATGGATGTTGCTTCCCTACGTTGAGTCTGTCTTGCCTGTGACCTTAATTGGTCAGTGAGCCCTCCCTGTCCTCTGTCTCAAGCTTTTTGTTGTATTTTATTTTCCCCATCCCACTGAGGGAAGGGGGGAACTGAGCGAGTGGCTGCGTGATCCTTAGTTGCCATCAATTGCCATCTGGGTGGGACTAAACCACGATATTCGAGGAGAAATATTTGAGCTGCAGAGCTTTTAAAAGAATGATTTGATTTAAAAAAAAATGGCTTAAAGAGGCATTGGTCTTTTGAGAGGAAATTACAGCGATAGAAGGGAGCAGACAGCATGCAGAAATACATTTTTAAGTAAATAGCACTCAATACATTATTGTAAAGATAAATAGAGATACTGAAGCATAAATCTTGTTGTTTTTTTTTCTTTTAATCCCAGCACATAATCATAAGACTTTTAAAGCAGCAGGGGGTTTTATAGCAACAATAGGCATTTTGTCTTGAGATATCCCATTCTGCTAGAAAGGTGTATAAAGCTAGAACAGGCCGTCCAGGGAGGCTGTGGTATCTCTATCCTTGCAGGTTCCAAGAAGACTCATCTAGACAAAGCCATGGCTGACCTGATTTACCATTGGTGGCATCTAGTGCCACACGGAGCAGCAAACTGGACTGTGCGACCTCTAAAGGTCCCTTCTGGCCCACACGCCTGGGGTGGTTTTGCACAAACAATTCCTAGCTGCTTGTACAACAGAGACTAGTTTCACTGAAAGGCTGTTTTGCTGAACATCAGCCTCAAAGCTCCTGGGGGATAGAAATGAAACAAGGCACATCCCCCGAAGCCCATTCTTCTCCCTCATGTGATATCTGGTGTTTGGTTTTGATTGCTACTAAATAAGAATATAAAAGGAAAATCACCATGAAACAGACAGTCAGAGATTGCCACGGCAAAAAAATGTAGTTGAGATGGCATTTGCATATTTAGACTAGAATTTTTTAACTCCTGAAATCCTACATAATGCCAAAGTGATGCAGTTTTGCATTCCCTGCTGTCTTACCGTTGGTTACAAATCAGCTGTAACGGCAGAAATAAGATATGGCCGGAGAAGGTAGGGGCAATAACTTCACAAACCAGTCACATCAAGGTTGTGTGTCTTCTGTGATAGACTGCTGCTGCTTCTGCTGGGCTACAGCAATTCCTTCGGAGATGCACTCAGCTGCATCGGGGGAGTTTGTGTTAGGGAAAAAGGAATCCAGGGTATCTTTTGAAAAAGCCACCCCAGTTTTCAAACCTGCTTCTTTCTGCAGCCTTGTGGTTATTCTGAGCCCAGTTTGAGGGTTGATACACTGTGTTGCATGGGGACTAAGAAACAGAGTGGGCGAATACTTCAGCTGGGTGCTGCTGCTGCCAGGCATATTTTCGACTGTGGAAATGTCTGAGGCTCTGTTCAGACAATCCCTTAATCAAATGGATGATCACCAGTACAGGGAAGAGATTGTTTTTAAGTTCAGTGTTTGTGGATAGATCATCTCTTGAGGAAAGGAGCGTAGCTTCCTGAAGTTTTCTGAGGAGGCTCCAAAGTAACTGTCCGTCTGGAGGTTTATTAGTCGAAACTAATTCAGGGAAAGGACAGAGGAGCTTCCAAAATTTGGTTTCTAACTTGGCGTGATAACATGCTGAAAATTGAACAAATAAATCACAGAATTTCTGAGGCTGGAATAGACCTCCAAGATCATCGAGTCCAGCCTATGCCCCAACATCCTGACATCAGCTAGACCGTGGCACTGAGTGCCTCATCCAATCTCTCCTTAAACACCTCCAGGGATGGCGACTCCACCACCTCCCTGGGCAGTCCATCCCAGTGTCTGGTCACCCTTCCCGTGAGTAAAGGCTTCCTAAAGACTGGTGACGAGCTAAAGAAGTTCTCCCAGAAGGCCATTTAGTCTGTCACCTCAGGAAACAGAATGTTAACCTGTCAAGTTTCTCTGGGTTGAGCTTCATAAATGATCACCTGCCTTAATTTAAGACAAGCTTCTCATTTTGTGGATCTTGAGGTCAGAGGTGATGTAAGGTGCTAGTTTAGGCTGACATAATAAACTGATTTAAATCTATCTTTGATTTTCTGCAGGATGGCTGGCTGTGGAGAAATAGATCATTCAATCAACATGCTTCCCACCAACAGGAAGACAAATGAGTCCTGTGCTAACGCAGCACCTTCCCTGACAGTCCCTGAATGTGCTATCTGTCTGCAAACCTGTGTCCATCCAGTAAGTCTGCCTTGTAAACACGTTTTCTGCTATCTGTGTGTGAAGGGAGCTTCCTGGCTTGGAAAGCGATGTGCACTCTGCCGGCAGGAGATTCCAGAGGATTTTCTTGACAAGCCAACCTTACTGTCACCAGAAGAACTCAAAGCGGCAAGCAGAGGCAATGGAGAATACGCTTGGTACTATGAAGGTAGAAATGGTTGGTGGCAGTATGATGAACGTACCAGCAGAGAGCTGGAAGATGCCTTTTCTAAGGGTAAAAAGAGCACTGAAATGCTGATTGCTGGGTTTTTATACGTAGCTGACCTGGAAAATATGGTTCAGTATAGGAGAAATGAGCACGGACGTCGCAGAAAAATAAAGCGGGACATAATAGATATACCAAAGAAGGGGGTGGCTGGGCTGAGGTTGGACTGTGACACCAACACTGTCAACCTGGCAAGAGAGAACTCTGCTGATGGTGCAGACAGCACACCGACTCCAGGGGCTGCAGCTCTGCAGCCTCTAGCATCCATTTCTGCTAGGCCCCTGCCGTCACTGGATGGTCAGCTGATGAGTCCTTCGACCCCATCTCCAGATGCAAGCAATTCTCTAGAGAACTCTTTTGCCCACTTACAAATAAATGGAGACACTATGGCTGAAAGGAGTCACAGGGGAGAGGGAGAAGAAGACCACGAATCATCATCTTCTGGTAGGGTGCCAGCCCCTGACACCTCTGTTGAGGAGACCGAATCGGATGCCAGCAGCGATAGTGAGGACGTGTCCGCCCACCTGCAGCAGCGCCCGTCCTCTGTCCAGCAGAGACACTTGAATGCAAACGCGAGCCAGCCAGGAGCGGATAGACCAGTGGCAGGCGGCGGGGCGGTAAACACAAGCGTAAGATCTAGAAGGCCAGATGGACAGTGCACAGTCACTGAAGTTTAAATCTAGAGCCATGCGATTAAAAACTCAGTCCTTTATCTGTAAATTTTCTGTCCACATTGGCATTGCACTCAAACCTAGCAAGTGTGTTTGGTGGGAGGGCGGGATGAAGGGGAGAAACTGATTTGCCCTGTTAAGTCTCTTAACACGTTTCAGCTGGAAGACTCTAACAGTAGGAAACTGGGTTGTCCTGTTAATGGTTTGAAAGCTGTTTAGCAATACCCGGTTTTCTTGAAAATGTCTTGTGTTTATTTTGTAGCATTTTCCCCTTGGAGATACTCAGTCCCTTTTTGGCCAATGTATATCTACTGTACAACTTGAATTGTCTTCATTATCTGACTGTTGCATTAAGTGTCTTACTACTTTCTGCATGGATTGATGTATGAAAAGAACACTAAAGCAATGTGGGAGCAGGCAAGATGTCGGGTGTGAGCAGGATGCTTAATTTAATGTGAGAAAATAGATGTGAGTTTGGAGTTAAAATGTGTTTTTACTAGACAAGAGCAATCATTTACCTTCCTTCAATGGAAATGTAAAAATGCTGTTACCTTCTGTTGCAAATTCTTACCTATACACTCTTCCTGGCATTTTCACGGGCTTTGCCATCTAGTCTTTGTAGTTTTGTTTTTGAGGTCTTTCTTGATCTGTCTTGTTTTTGTTACGGAATTTATAATTTAATAAAACTACATTTTATCAGTAACAATCTCAGCTATGTCTCCAGTTTAATAGAACTTCACTGGAAGAACTTCGAAGAAGACTGTCATAAAACAGCTTCCCCTGTTTACCCAAAGGGAGAACCGGCTCCGCGTGGTGTAACGAAGTTCTCACATCCCTGGCTGGCCCTCTCTCAAACACAACACTGTGGGTGTATGTCTTCTACTGAAAAATCATGACTTGCAGGCTTAATGCTCCTCATCTGAAGAGCTGACCAACTTGCTTCTCTGCTGTGGTGGGCAGAAGTATCACACAGAGCTTTATTTTAACAGCAGAAATGTTGAAATGCAGGAGCCTGAGTCCTATTGCTGTTTATCTGTTCTCCACAGCGAAAGTGGTGGCAGCACAGAGAAGGTATTTCTGTGCTTGCACTAGCACGTGGGGAGATGCATTCCTACAAATGGACTTGTGTGTATTAGAGAAGGTTAGAAGCTAGGTTTTGGAAAGCACAGCTCGTCTCTCCTCTCTGGCAGTTTCAAATCGAGAAGCAGCGTTAGCTGACTCTGGACTCAGTCTACAGTTCTCAGGACATCCCTCCCTGAACAGGAAGGGACAGTAGCTGGTGCGTAGGTCCCACACATCCTGAGACAAAAGGAGCTGTAGGCAAATCACCATTTGAAGGGAATGAAAAGGGCTGATTTTTAAAAGGGAAGATTTAATTTTCAAAAATGTTCTTAGTGTAAGCATGGCTGATGTGTCTCAGCTTGGGCAAAGCTCTGGGAGCCCGCCAGTTTGTTCCCTCTGCCCGCAGATGAGATCAGTGTGTTGGTGAACAAAGGGATGTGCAGAGGAGAGGAGAATGGAATAAGGAAGATTTCTTTCTTTCTCAGCTAGGAAGGGATGTTCTTGATCACGGATTTTTACTATCGCCTTCCAGTTCCATAAGGAAATAAGCCAGTGCCTAGACTTCAGAAGGAAACAGAATTGAATGTTTTTTTCTTCTAGTTGTTACTTTCCAGCTGCCTGAGTTCTCCATTTGGAGTTAGCACACAGTGGCTCTAATCAAAGTCTGACTGTGCTGCAAAATCCTTCAGTAGCAATGCCTGTACTAGGTACACACACTTTACTCCGGGTGAAGTATCTACTATTGAAGAAAGCAAGAATCAAAACACAAGGCCTTGACTCCCTATATACGAAATTCAGGATTTTCAGCTGAAAAATAATTTTAGCAGTGATTATCCTTGGGGGGTCTTGACCAAAGTAGAGAGGCAGGCCTCTTGTTCAGCTGAACACCCATGGTGCTGCTTTTGGCTCCTGCTGGCTGACTGCAGCTGTGAAGTACTAAAATTAGGTGAAGTAAGGCTGGCGAGAGCTTAGTAGTCAATCACCAGAGTGGCAAATGTACTCCTGAGACCAAGCTAGGAAAAAGCAGTAACTGGCCATCCCATTTTCCATTTAAACCGTTACCTGCTGTAGGTTATGTGTCCTCTGTCAGTCCTGGCTAAGCCGCAGCCCCACAGCATTAGGTGTCTTTCTGTAACTCTGCATTAAGTGATTTTCAACTTGTGCAGCACAGCTAAACAAACACTGAGGAGCAGAATGAAAAGGAAAAAGGAAATTAAAATACTCTGAAATCCACATCATCTCTTCAATTCCCAAACAGATAACCACAGACGCAGGAATCCTATGGATAAAAAGTCACACAGTGAAACGAGCATTCAGCAAGAACACCTAGCTTACGTACATTGCCTGTTGGATAAAGTACCTATATTGCTAAAAGTGACCTCCAGTAGCTGACCTTTAGCTGCTTGGGGCAGAATCCACACCCCCCCTTAGGCACTCAGGCTGCCCCAGGACACAGAAGCAATGGAACAAGGCAGGAATTTCACAGGGTGACAGGAAACCTCGTTTGCAGAGGAGGGAGCTGGCAAACTATCCCTAGGAAATACAAAAGCCAGCAGCCCTTTAGTTAGGAGACTGGGAGCATCGATTTGGAGATTTCTAATTTCTTTTGTGCATTTAGCGCTTGGGGTTCTTTAGGCCATTTCTGAAGGGAAACAAAAACTTAGATGAAGTTGTCAATTTGCTAATTGTAAAGAAAATGTAAGTGCTTAATCGGCTGCTTGTTACAGGGGTTTGTCACTTTAAGATGATAAGCCAGCATTCTGTGAACTAAAGCATTTGGGTTTGAAATTGATAAAATGGGTTGCGTTTCATCTCAGTCTGGATCTCTCGTGGTAATGTAACACTCATGGTAATTTAATCAGGCTGATATTCAGATGAAGGGCTGTACTTGATTTCAAAACAGAAAAGAAACCATGGAATACGGTATTAGGCTGCTGACAAACTCTTTGGTCAAAACAAAACACGTGTAATTGTCCCCAGAACCCCCTGTAGCCATGTTTGGTATATCTGTGATTCCAACAAAATGAGTTTCTGTAACCTTTTCTGAAACTGCCTTAGTACTAGTTCATTATTTATCTTGTTCTTAGAAGCAAACAAACATTGGCCTTTGATACGTATCGGAGAGGAAATGCATTTGCTGCAATAAGAAATAAGCTCATTGTCTACAAATTAAAATGGAAACGGGTCCCCAACAGGTGTACAGACTGAGCTTCACTTACTAGCAGAGCAGCTCTGGTGCAAAATGTGCAAGTAAAACAGATTTCACTTTTCTGCTACAATTTCCTGCCTTTCGGGTTTGTATCACCCAGTGCACAGAATACACTAACGAGCCTTAACAGCCTGGCACCTGAAAAATAATTATTCGAGGATCTTGCTCGGGTTCTAAGCAATTTTCACACCCATTTCAGAAACATAATCACAGTACTGGTAATGGTAAATGTATTGTTGTTGGTAGCAAAGATATAACCAGTTGCTCTTTAAAGCATGACTCCTGAGAATGTGATGTGCTATCCCTTCAAAAAGCTGGATGAGAACAGACAGTTCAGTGATGCTGGCAGCCTGGAATCCCTCACGAGTCTTGAGGAGCTTATGAAAAGCAGAACAGCTTCAATACTAAACAGTCAAGTACTGCCTGACTATGTTAAAGCATCTGTGCTCGAGTAGTAATGGGTTTGAAGTGTGGAGCACAGGAAAGAATCCAGTTTCACAGAGGACTCATAACTGAGCTACTGGATAAAAAGCGTTGGGGGAAAGAGGCACAAGCCCGAACACTACTCTCTCCCCATGTTCCCATTCCTGTCTCTTTTCCAATCTGGAAGTAAAAAAGGAACTTTGTTTTTGGAGGAGAGGTTTGACATCTTCCTCCAGCAGCAGTTTCAGGTGTGAAGGCAAAGAGGCAGGATCATCAGGTACCTTATCCTCCCTGAGATGCCAGCTCAAAACACATCCCTTTCCTAGGCATTTCTTTTGGTTGCTTCAGGCTATACACACTCCCTGCTGTGAAAGCCATAGAGTAAAACATCCCAAGCAGAGCACAGCATCTGCTCCAAAGCTGCAGATTATGAACAGGCAATCCAGGCCTAATTCTTTTCATTGATCTGTCCCAAGATCCTCAAACAGATGTACAGTACCTCGCTGTCTAAAACTCAGGAATCTTGCCACATTCCAGAAGTCATAACAGGGATTTCTATCCAAGGAATTACCTCTGTTTCCTAAGTGAGCATGTTCCGTGTACCTACAGTTAATCAGGGCTGGTCAGAGTAAGAATGGATGTCATAGAATCATAGAATAGTCAGGGTTGGAAGGGACCTTAAAGATCATCCAGTTCCAACCCCCCTGCCATGGGCAGGGACACCTCCCACTAGAGCAGGTTGCTCAGAGCCCCATCCAGCCTGGGCTTAAAAACCTCCAAGGATGGGGCTTCCACCACCTCCCTGGGCACCCTGTTCCAGTGTCTCACCACCCTCAGGGTGAAGAAATTCTTCCTAATGTCTGACCTGAATCTACCCACCTCTAGTTTTAATCCATTCCCTCCAGTCCTATCACTGCCCAGCAGCCTAAAAAGTCCCTCCCCAGCTTTCTTGTAGCCCCCTTAATGTCAATGCCACGTAGCCCAAAGTTTCCTCCTTAACATGGTCCCCTGGAGAACCCGGGGCCCAGGCTCAGCTCTCAGACATTGCTGGAGTTGGAGAAAAGTGCATCTTAACCAACAGTACTGGAAACTCTCAGTCATGGATATGTCTGCATGGTTTTGTTCTCACAGATGTTCCATTTTAAGAATCACCTGCCAAAGCAGGAACTTCATTTCTAATTTCTGAAGGGAAACCCCACCGAGTTATCTAATTACTTGTGCAGTCACTGGTATGAAGTGGACACCAAGAACCAAATCTTCTGGTCAGCCCAAATATGCCCGACCAGTAAAAATACTCTGAAGACACAGACAGATCCACACACAAGTCTTTCCAGAATGCTGAAGTACTCAGATGACCCAGTCAGTCAAGGACATCCCATCTTGGGGCATCACACATCATGGCCTTGCAAGAATTCAGCTAGATTCTATGTAAAGCATCAGGTCAGCAGCTTTGCACGTGCTCAGCAGCACAGGTCCAGGCTATGGGAAGGTGCAGATGGGTAGGTAGGTAGCTGGTTCCTTGAGAAGTGACAAGACACCTAAATGCATTTAAAGACCTGAATTGGTGTCAGTGAATGAGGGCTGTAAGCTCCTCAGTGAGTTACAGCTGCTCCTGTAAAAATCACCATTAAAATTGAAGTATCCTTGGATACTTTCTCAGCAATTACATAAAGAACTGACTGAAGATGAAAAAACAAAAACTATCATGTCACCAGCTACCATCCCTTCAAAGCTGCTTAAGGACACTGGTCTCATGTTCTGGAACTCAACAAGGGGCAATGGATGTAAGCTGGAGCACAGGAGGTTCCACCTTAACATGAGGAGGAACTTCTTTACTGCAAGGGTCAGGGAGCACTGGAACGGGCTCCCCAGAGAGGTTGTGGAGTCTCCTTCTCTGAAGACTTTCAGAACCCACCTGGATGGATTCTTGTGTGACCTGTGCTGGATTAGATGGCCCTGCTCTGGCACGGGGGTTGGACTTGAAGATCTCCAAGGTCCCTTCCAACCCCTGACACCCTGTGATCCTGTGAACTCATCTTTTGCCAATTTAGATGCACCTGTTTCACAAATAAGACTCCTACATTCCAAGCAATTCATTTCTATACCAGTTAGAAAACCAAAATTAACTCCAAAGAAAATAATTTCCAGCCTCATTCCAAAGGAATTATAGTTCTATTCGCAGCACAGTATTTACCTTTACATACTAATTTCAGTAATCTCTGTACAGTGGGTGATTAGGACAGTAAAGAATCTGCCGGGGATTTCTCTGTGGTTGCACACCAAATAAGTCTGCCTGACATGAACAACAGGAATGTTAATGCCAGTTTAAATGAACAAGTCCTTAAATGATTCAGTTTAATGCCTGCTTTAGTAAAAGCTTTGTTTGCAAAAAAAGATCAAGAACATTTCTTATGCATTGATCATCATTTATGTTTTGGTCTTTTAAGCAATGCCTCCAAATTGGCAGGCCCACCCCATACAGTTCCAAGAACATCCTTTTCTGTCCTTAGGGCAGCTTCCAGCGGTAGCTCTCTTCCCATCGCCACCACTTTTTTCATAGCCTGAATCACACTGGTTGGACCCTCCGTGTACTGGCTCAGCCAGGCTTGGGCTTCTTCTAACGCCCCAGTTTCATCTGCAGACGACAGCGTCTCCTCTGAGAGCCCAAGGTGCAGAGCTCTCTCGGGGTCCACCTGGACAGCCCCGCTCAGCAGCCGGAGGGCAGCTCTGCCACCGACGATCCGCACCAGCCGTGCACCTCCTCCCCAGCCTGGCACCAGACCCATGCGCTTGTGGACAAATCGAATTTCACTCCCAGGCGTCATCAACCTGTCAATGAAGAGCAGACACACAGAGGTCAGGCCATGCTGAAACTTGTGTTTTCAGCTCGCCAACACTCAATTTTCTATTTTTTCCTCCCCTCTGCTTCCAAAGGCTGATACAACTTGACAGCGTGCTGATGACAGCCAAAGCTGGAGCATCTTCATATTTGCATCACCGTAGCTGCAGCTTTTGGCCCTTCTCAAAATGAGATCCACAGCCTACCACAAGTAAAGATGCTTCGTGCCCAACACTGATGCCTGTAGTCAGTTCCAGAAAGTGTTTGAAAACAGAATTGTAGACGGAGGGCACGTTACACTTATTCACAGTGCCCTGCTAATTCATGCCTAAACCAGGGGTTTGGGTGAGAAACAAGCAAGCATTCACAAGACGTATTTCTCAAGAGGATGGATTGTGGTCTTAGTACTGATCTGCACTGGGGAGGTTCTGGCAGCAACTGGTGCTTGATTACAGCACAGTTGGGGTTTTTTTCTTCTTCTGTGCTTTAGAGGGTCCATGTGAGTTTGATTTCTAACTGCTCCCTACAGCAAGAGATGTCAGGATGGATGCTCGACTTATGGCTCACAAAATATAATTGAATTGCTTTCTCTTTACTTACAGCACATAATAGAATTGCTTCCCTTCAGAAGGCAGAGTCTGTGCAAATATTTCACATCTTCGCTTCTTTTCTACAGTCTGTCACCTCTCTTAGTTAAGGACTCACCCTAGGGCTGATTAAGGTATCTCCCTGGAAGAGCTGTGCTGCAGCAGACTGTACCCTCTCCACAGTGTCCACAGACACGAGGTTAGTGGAAAAACCCTCTAGAAATAGAAATGTATAGAGAAGGTGTACAGCGTACAGAGAAGGTGTACAGCGTACAGAGAAGGTGTACAGCGTACAGAGAAGGTGTACAGCGTACAGAGAAGGTGTACAGCGTACAGACCAGTACTTGCTCTTTCTTAAGACTATGTTCTGCAGTGTGGTTGCTTGCTGCTGTTTAGAAGACAAGGGATGTAAATTACAGAGATTAGCTTCTACTTCAAGCACTAATTGGTTTTCTGAAGATAAATCTGGTAATACTGAGATCCACACACAAGTCTGTTTCCAGCACTGCAGTTTTCCATAATGAAAATTCCGAGACAAGCAGCTTAAAAAAGGGAAAGAAAAGCTTTAAAAATGCAACAACTTCTTGGAACTCTCAATTCCCAAATCTGCTTCATTATTGCTAATTGTAAGTTTGCTTGGTTGCTTTTTTTCTTAACCAGAGCACCATCAGCATTCATGCCACACTATAAAGCACCAGGGCTGAAGAGCTTACGCTTCATCCCAGACCCAACACAAAGCACAAAGGCAACAGCTGACGTGCCAGATTGCATGAAAGCCTTTTTGTAGAGACAGTGGAGGAAGGTTGTGTGACAAAAGGAGGAGAGCAGAGCACTGCAGAGGAGAAAAGGCTTTTAGCTAACATTAACAAGTCCTTCCCAAACCCAGCAAATCCCAGGGAGCTCAGGTGTCTCCTCCTCTGCAAAAGGAAGGGTCTGTAACTCTTTCAAAAGCCCTTTGCTGGCTCAGGTGACTTTGCAATTTGTTGACACCCAGTGTCCCTCTGGGAAAGCAATAATGAAAACATTATTAAGAGTTTAATTCTAGCTGTACTGAGTGATGTGAAGCATTAAAAAAGAAGCGGTCGTAAGCAGCTAGGCATCTGATGCTGGACAGTCTGTAGGCACTGTCCTAAGACAGCCATCACGGGTCAGTAAGACAATGTTGTGCTTGTTGAATCTGAGACTGTCCCAGGCTCCTGGGTTCAGGCCTTAAAGATGGGCATTTCAGTGAACATCCCGAGGGCAGCGTACGGACACACCTCAGAAGTTGGGTCAACACACTCTGAAGTTTGTAAGGGAAATCAAATTTTACATTAGAAGCATGGACAATCCATCAGCACCAACAAGAAAAATGTTGAAAACATTTAGTAAGTGGGAAAGGCTCTGTCACCCTTCACAGTCTCCACCTCCCTCTCAGAAAATGGAACCAAATGTGATGAAAGGACAATAAATGACTGACAGCTAAATCCACAGAGAGATTGTGAGTCTTCAACTTCCAGGATCTCATTAGGATTCACCTCTTCCTACAATGCTCCTTTTAACAAGCTCCACAGAAAATACTGAGATAAGTGGTGGTCAGTAGAAGGGTAGAAAGGTTGTCTTAACTGCCTCAGGCTTAAGAAAGATATCTGTGGTTTGTTTTTTCAGACTTTTCAACTATGGATCCTCTCCTGAAGTCACCAATCCTTACAGAAACCACCCATCACACTCTCTGTTTGGTACACCGCTGACTTCCAGTCCCCATGCCCAAGGAAGCAATGAAGACCTGAAGAGGCATATGCTGTTGCCAAGCTAACCTGAGATCAGCTTCTGAACATCACCACCTGCAGCCTCACATAAATATTTCCCTTTTTATTTTATGAAAGGAATTGAATCAACCTTCTGAGACATGACAGATCTGATCTTCCATTAGATGAATTCATGTAAGAAAAGTACATCAAGCATTACTAAACATAAAAATGCAGACATCAAAAAGCTGAAAAGACTGAAGAACTATTCTATTCCATTCCTGAACTGTTTGTACCTTATTCACCCAGTACTGGCCCTGCCTGAGACAGAAGAGTAGATGAATACAAAATGAACCCTGATTTGACTCAATATGCCTGCTCTTGTCTTTCAGGTCGAGGGAATTAAAATCTGGGGCTCCTGTATCCCAGGGGAAGGTAATGCTGCTAGGCTCCTAGAGACATGCCTTCCCTGCCCTAAAAATAAAGAGGAAAAATCTGTTGCATGACAATACTGAAAAAATATCTATTAAATGTAATTAGCATACAAAGCAACTAAAGACCTTACAAGCAGAGAAACATCCTTCAGAATTGTGAAGGGTAACAAAATCCTCACGACTTAAAGCAGAAATAAAAGGGTACAGCAATAAAAACACCCAACTGCAGCTGAAACCTTCTTTAAGAACATTGTATTTCCATCTTACAAGCACTACAACAACCCTAGGAAGAAAGCACAGCCACCATGGACCACATCCAATTTTGGTTTAGTCATCTAAAGCAAACAAGAGCTACAGCAAATGTTCCTGCTGTACCTTTTAAAATGTCCTCGGATGCACCACCTGTTACAAACGCATTACAAACCCTCCACCTTCGATCGGAGGATTTCTTCACCCCGTGACATCTCATTGCACCCACCAACTGTCAGGTCACATCACATCACAGGCAACGCACGTGAGAAGAAAACCTCGTTTGCCATTAACAATGCAACCTAACAAATCTCATCCTTAAACAGATCCACTTGCTTCCTCAAAGGCAGCACTCGCTGTGAGCTAAAGGCTATGCTTTCCTCTGCTAAAGTATTTCCTAGCTCCCTGAAGCTGGAACTTATGCAATGAAAGCTGAAATGGAAACAAAAATGTATTTTTTCTGGTTTTCATACCTGGTTTTTATAGTAGTCCTGTTACTGAACTGTTCCAACAGGTATAATGTGTTTCTTGGCCAGAATTAAGATTATATTAGGGTTTGTGCTGGCCCTTACCTCATCATTTCCTGAGCTTCAGGGTTTCTCAGCATTCTGACAAGGTGAAGGCACTAATAAAATTTACTAGGCAGATCCAAACGCCATCCTCTGTTTCATACTTTGCAAAAGCTCCTACCACTATGCTTGTGAAACACATGCTGGAAAAGAAAAGGATGCCTAAAACATTAAACATGTTGTCAGCGACCTGGATTTTGTTCCCATCTCTGCTTGACTCCCAACGTCACATAAGGACACAGCTCCTGACTTCCAGTCTTCTCTTTGTAGCTGGCCCAAGACTGGCACACCATGGAGGGAGGCAGCCAGCATCACGCAGGGCTGTGGCACCTGGTTCTCAGCTATGGTTATTCTGAGGGACGGCAGCCAGAACTGCAGGAGATGACTTTCATCTCTCCCACAGATACTTTGGTCTTTGGCTCTCAAACCACCAGTCAACATAAATAATAAGCAAAGCTTATGCCTTGGGTCATAGAAAGTTCCCTCAGCAAATCTGCTAACTTCTATCAATTTTGGTAACACTATCTACAAGGTGACTGAAGCAACATGAAGAGGAAAATCCTCCAAAAGACAAAGGCCTTGGGATACAATTAAAAGACATCCATAATTTTAACGTGCTGTAGAGCAGTTATAGAAATAGAACTAAATTTTCAACTACAGTTAAGACATTTTTGCAAAACATAGATGCAAGTCATCCAGACACATCAAAAACATTGTCCATGGTCACGTGGTTTGGCCAACTGTCATTACTTAGTGAAGATGGCAAGCATGTAGTATTGATATCAAAGGCTTCCAACCAACCATGCAAACCACACACGCAACTATTTTAAACACAGGAAAGAGAAACATTAAAGAAAAAAGAAAACAACCAGGAAAATGGTAACAGAAAGAAGGCTATCAAAGGCCAAACATTTGTTTTAACCAGCAAACAGAAGTACAACTGATGTACAATCCAGTCATACACTTTCCAACCAAACGTGTATGGTTTGCTAAGACACTCATCAATGTAACATCGTCTTAATGGCCTTTTGCTAAATTAAGTTGCTCTGCTGTCATGTGGCCAAGATACCTTTTTAATATACACACTGCTGGGGAGTGCAAGTTCAAGAATTTCTCAGAGGTCAGGTGTGACATTATCTGTGGATGGTGTTTATCATGCAGATGGAACTTGGTTTGCCAGGTGGGCATGAAAATTTGATGCCCTTCCTTGCAAGTGACTAAAGCTCAGGTGTGACTGGTTTAGGATCTTGTAACTTTGCTTGGCAAGCACTACCAGGACCATTCACCAGAGCAGCAGCTCTCAAATGCATGCTGGATCTTAAGTGAGCAAGAAAGCTGGAGTCCATTGTCCACTTCTCCCCTCTTCTCATACTGCATCTTCACAACGTTCAAAATCCAGTCCCTGTCTCATCACTTCATCTCCACATTGCACCACGTAATCTCACTCTACCTTCCTTACACTTCTTCAACATCCCAAGGGGCACAGGAGTTCCCCGTATTGCTGGTGGCTTCTTGCAGGAAGTGACAGAGTCTGGCAGCAGACAAGTTACACAGACAATACCTATAACTGATCTCCCTTCTCCTCTTGCTGATGCATGCAAAACCCACCAAAAAATAAAAATGCTGCTCTTACGCACAAAGCACTACTGAACCCATGCAGTAGACTGGATACTTTCAGTCAACTGGGGTGTTACAATCAGATGAAATAAATCAAGGGAGAGTTGGGAGAGTTGAATTCATAACATCAGAGCAAAACCTAAAGTACACATTCCTTTATCTGTCCAGCAAAAGCCCTGATGTATAATTAACGGAAGTCCTCTTGTTCCTCCAGTGCACCACATAAATCAAGTACTATCTTCTAGATGGCATACTACAGCTCTTGCTTTGCCAAAAGAAAACAAAAAAAAGCTTTAAGGTGGACAGCCAAGCCACAATAATTACTCAGATAAGGTAGAAGTGGGTAACTGGATGCTAAAACAGTTCGGTAAAAGAGAGGAGTCACCTTGAATCTTTCACTGGAGGCAAAAGCATTGCCATAGGCATCTCAGGTTCAGAACAACTACGGGATCTGGGATCTCCTGTGCTGTTTGTTGATCATGGCACATGAAAATGAAGGTCCACCTGTGCCTGAGGAGATGTAAGTGTGTGAAAGGGTCTTCAGCCAACAGGAGGATGAAGCTCTTCCTACAGTCACAGAAAGTCTGAGGAAACCTATGATCAGCGGCTGTAGCACATACTGGAAGCTCCTGCTCTGCCCAAAAACCCTAGTCCTTGTGGTCTCCTCTGATGCTTCCAGGCCTTTTGCTGCAAACGCAGCCAGCCAGTTCTGAAGCTTCAGTTCCATGGCTCAGGTGGAGTGCTAAGGGACATTGCCCCTGGCAAGTGGCAGCCCTGCAAGCTGGACTGTGATGTGCAATTAACTGTCACTCCAGCACAAAGCTTGGGCAAGGACCATCGCACAAGTAGTCAAGCACTGCTGCAACCGCACCCTGTCTTGAACAGTACATGTACCACGCAGTGCCATTTGAAAACCTCCAGACTCACTGCCTTCTCTCCATTTCCTTTAGCATGGCAGGAGGTCCTGCAAGTTTTAACGTGGATCTAGCACTCAATTCACCTCTGATACCTGCGTTCCAAGAGTCAGGAACATACCCCAGATACCGTGTACCTTCCCATTTAACCCATTTAACCCTAGAACCTCTCCTCCCCACCACGCACAGACAGATGTTAACGCACACGTGAGAAAGTACAGAACTTCCTTTACATTAAGATACAAAGCGTTGTATGTGAATGTTCCTTAGCAACTTGCTGCAAAACTCATCCCTACCTTCTCCATGATCTTTTAACAATAATTCCTGAGTATAGCCTTGAAAGCAAGCCCTGATTATGAACCACTGCCTTGACATCTTCACAAAGCCCCAGAAAGCCTGAAATCAAGAGTACCAACTAAAGCCATGGCTGCAGTTCGTGCCTGTAGAGACCTAACCTGGAAACCTAAATACTGATAGTTAATTACATGATACCATCGTGTTCAAATGGTACAAGCTGTGTAAGTATTTAGTCACTCAAAATATTCTCAGGACCAAGTGTTTTACTGGAAAGGCTGGGAATACTTTAATCAACTTTTACAAATGATGTAGTAAACCTGTAGCTCTAGCTTTGTTTCATATTCCAATACACAAGCTGGTTGTAAATGGTTATTTCATAAACTCACCTTAAAACAACTGCATTAACCGGTCATTTTTGTCATAAAAATGAATTTTGAAGCAGCAAGGTACTATGGGAAGATTATTCTGCAGAAGAAATACACAGCACTCCTCTAAAATTATTTAGCTAGTCAGGAAAGCTGCTGATGAGCAGTTTCCAGTCCTTCCTTCAATTTTTGTGACAAATGCTGTTGGAACTAACTCCTCAAAAATAAGACAGTCTCCTTCAAAAGCAAGTTGGGACTAATTAGTCGGTCTCTGCCTTTCCAGTAGAGTGTCTCGTCATTCTCTTTATCACTACACCATCAAATGATTACCTAGGTACTCTGCAAAGGGATTATCTAGATAAAACAGCTAAAGATTTTTCTGAAATTCAGCTATCTTACTACACCCACTATCACCAAAAAAAACCTAACCACCTCATTGTCTAAAAATATTAACAAGTGATTAACAAGATTAACAAGAAATATTGACATCCTGAGAAGCGTCAGTCATGATTTCACTTCTTTCAATCAATTAATTGCACAGGTTTTAAAGGATCAAAAAGCCCCAATTAAACATTTCAATGATAACTCCTTGCTAATGATATTTAGCAGATTTTTTGAGCTGTAGGAATGTTGGCCAGCTACAACAATACCAGCTTGCTGGTATTAATTCCCTCTACTCCTCTCCCCTATCTCCTCTCACATGGAGAGCTTCTTGTGTTTCTGTCCTATGCAGAGTGAGACCATTAGACACTTACAGCAATTGCTGCTTCAGAGCCGTGGCAACACGAAGTCAAACTTCCAAAGTGAAAATACCGTAAAGCCAAGAAAAGTAAGAGTTTGTCCTTTATGCTTTTGGCGACAGTCTGTGCAGACTGGCATCATAAAAATCAAACCCCCAGATCTTTGCTCTTTCTGAAAAACCTTTAGTCACAGATACTCACTTGACAGATGCCTAAATGGTAACCACTAAAGAATACAAAGACAAAATCATAGAATGGTTTGGAACCTTAAAGATCATCTGGTTCCAACCCCACTGCCATGAGCAGGGACACCTCCTGCCATGATCAGGTTGCTCAGAGCCTCATCTAACCTGGGCCTGATTACTTTCAAGGAGGGGCCATCCACAGCTTCTCTGGGCAACCTGTTCCAGTGTCTCAGCACCCTCGCAGTAAAGAATTTCTTCCCTATATCTAATCTAATTCTATCCCCTTTCAGGTCAAGTTAAAATGCAGTTCCAGTTGAGTTAAAAACGTTTAAGAGCATTTGGAGAAACTATGTCCTTTGTGCAAGTGCAAAAAGCTGCTTTGCAATCCTAAATTTCAGTAGCATAAGAGAAGACTGTGCACATTCATGCTCTTCAGTGTTTGTGAGCTTTAATCTGTACCCTTTACTACAGGAAAGCAATGGAAAGAAGTAGGTCCAGCTACGATTTTAATAATCCCATTTGAGAGTGACCCCTCTCAAATCCTTTCAGTGATTTAAAAAACCCAACCAAACAAACAACAAAAATACACAGAACAATATATCTTCTTTACTTGAGGTTTAAATAACTTGATACCCAAGAACCAAAATAAAAGAAAAAAATTCTACCAAGCCTACGAAGCACAGAGTGTTCTAGGCACACTCTAAACTTGGGTGTCAAAGGAGTAGGCTTGATGCCAGCCTAAGAAATCTCACCAATATAAGAGCTCACTTTTCTCACAGCTCTTTTCAAATTGCCTTGCAGATTATACAGAGTTTTATTTATAGTTACTAAATTATTTTGTAACACTCTTGCACATCCATTTTCCCCCCACTTGCAACAAAAGCTAAGAATCAAGCTTTACATAAAGTAACCTAGAAAAACACCTCAAGTCTCCCCAGCACGTTGCCTTTACCACACACCTTTGCTGCCCTCCAGTCAGATTTTGCAATGCATTTTATGGAACCCTAAGGATCAGGGTCAAAATCAGATCCAAAAAATAGACTCCCAGTTACAGATGTATTTTCTTGAGCAAGAGTTAATGTTCTTCTGGGCTGGTTTGGAAATCCCAAGGTGCTTCCCAGAGGGGAGTAGATGGATCTAAAAATGAGAGATGCACTCTTCAAAGGAAACCTTAAAATAATGATTTATAACATGACTCTATCAGGCTTTCTCAAATAACCCAGAGTCAAATGAAATGCAGAAGAAAGAATGATAAAGTCATATTTTCACCTGAAGACAGAAAACATTTGCTTGATGCTAAAATTCTGAAAAGTGAAATCCTGGATCAAAAAATAGAAAGATGCAGTAACGAAAGAAGAGCTGGAGGCAGAGATGGAACACGGGGACATCAGAGCAGAAACAACAGATGTGAGCTGTTTTAGGAGGGCTGTGTTCTCCAAGAATGAACAGGAGATTAAGGTGTTGATAACTCCACCATTTATTGCCCAACACGTTGAGACATTCGATGGAAGATGAGCCTCCAAAAAGCAACAGAGCCAACTCAAAGAAGCTGCAAGATTACCAGTTTCAAATGGAGCCACTCCAGGGAAGAAGCACAAAAATAATATTGTTACTAGAAAATGATCCTTTGGATAACAGGAGTGAAATTACAACAGGCAGATGTAGAAACCTACGTGCTCCCCAGAAGCAGAGTCTCATCAATAGCAAAGTCAGTGCTAAGAAAAATTAAGAAAAGGCCTATCAGCAGCAAAAAGGAGCATGATAAAGCAGTGGAGACCACTCTCTGGCAAGATCCAGACTAAAACTGGTCCAGACATTGCTGTGAAAGAACAACCGGGGAAGCAAATAAAGATTTACTCACCTGATCAAAAGAGAGGGACTAAAAGAGAGGCAGAAAGACACTTAATTTGAGAGCAGGATTATGGAAGGAAAGAAGCTGTTGCTAATACCCTGCAATGGAAGCAGGGCAGCCTTAAATAGGACAAAGTAGGGCCTCCTAAAAGTCTGCTGCAGGTGATGCTCTCTGTCATACTGGCTGCCATCCACACAGATGGCTCTTCCAATCTCATCTTGGACAGAACATCCCAGAAGTCAGCTACAGCTGAAGGCTCACGCAGCAGACCTGGATTAGGAGTTTTAAATCTTTTTACCTCAGGCTTGACACTTTCTTACCTGTGGCTTGACAGAAATCTGAGAGAGAAAAGCATGCTCTAAAATGCTACATTTCTTCTAAAGGGATAAATGAAGCTGCATATTGAAAATTACACAAAGTTGTTGTTTTTTTCCTGTAGCAGGAATAAAAAACTGCATTAGATGACAGATCACAGGACAAGAAACAGGGGCTCAAAAAAGCATAACTGATTAAAACGTCGCAAGCAGTATTAAAGGAAGTAAGATGAGCCTTTTTGGGTTTGGGTTTTTTGTTGTTGGTTGGTTTGGTGTTTTGTTTTTTTGGGGGGGAGGGTGGGTTGGTTTTTTTTTGGTTGGTTGGTTGCTTTGTGGTTTTTCTGGGGGGTCATTTTGTAATAAACTGACAGGAAAGAAAATTATTTGGCCAAACTGCAAAGCCAACGTGTCCCATTTCCCAGGCTGACACTTCTTGAGGCCCACATGTGATGCTCACAGGGGGTTCCCACAACCCAAGGTACTACTTGCCCCAGCCACGGAAGGTTGTGGGTGCTGTGGGGTGACAGCAGCACGCAGGAGGCTGCAGAGTTGGGGAGACGGCCGGCCTAGGGGCTTGTAGAGGACCCCCCCACCATCTCCACATACCCTTCCCTCATCCCCACCCTTCTGCCTGAGCATTGAGTAAGTTGAGGAGACCCAAAACACCAGCAGAAAGAGTAAACTGAAAAGCAGAGACTTTTTCCAGGGACACAGTTGGCAATGCCAACTCCCCACTCCATGGCTGCAGCTTGATACCACCTCCCGGTGAGCACGTGGGGAAGGAGCAGAGCAGCTCTACAAAGGCTTGTAAATGAACACAAGGCTTGTGTCACAGTTTAAGAGCACACAGAACAGAAAGAATAAATCAGATAGTTATACCAGGGGGGCTGTAAGTCCCCTGAAGTACGCAGCATAAACTCTGACATGGCACGAATCGCCAGGGCCATGAAGTGGGACTGAAGCCCTGTTGTTCAAAATGCAGTGCCTGGATTCTTCTTTCTCCCTACAGTGGTATGACAGCAATCCACAGCCTACCAGTTCATTTCTCCTCCTCTGCTAACAGCCAGTCTTACTAACACTCTTCTCCTCTTCTAATTTTCAACTGTAACTTTATTTATATTACCCTGGTGTCAATGGGGCACAGGCACACAGCAACCTCTGTTAACATACAGTTATTTTCAGAGTCATTTCCATCTTGATAAAGCACTCAGGTCTTACTCATGAAGCAGGTTTTAGCTATTCTTTATAGGCTGCCAAAATCTCGATACACAAGTGAGTGAACGCCAAAGGAACGCTCGCATAACAATTACTCATGCTGGAAATCTAAAATGTTACATGAGTCTTTCCTTCCAAAAAAGGAACTACAGTTATTTGGCTTTCATTCAAGCAAACATTTTCAACAACAGATATGCCTTTTAGACTAAAGCAAAAATTTCCATCAGAAAAGATCCAGTGCTATTTTACCAGATTCTTTGCTGAGAAAAAAAAGACCATTTGGAAGTAAAGATGATTGATAATTGAAATTTTCAGTCAAACCTGAACGCCAGTATTTACCTAGAAGTAAAAAAAGTACACTGGAGCTTGTTTTTAAATTGAAAATAAGGAATTTTTTAAATGATGTGCACACTTTTGCAGCATATACTCCTATGTTTATAACCCCCATTTCCCAAATCGTTATTACCTTCATATATGTTTATCAAGACCAAAAAGAAATAGGACAAAAGTTTCCTGGGCCAAATTCAAGGTCAGAAACCCACAATTAAAGCAGGAACATTTCAGTCATATTGTTTGCTCATCTTTGCTGCTGAAACAGAGAGGGGAAGCTTCCCAACATTCTGTCTCAGAGCTTGGCATCTAAAAAAGACCAAAAAGGTCACTTCACTTGCCTGAACTCAGCCGACTAAAAAGGAACAGCATTTCTTGACATCAGCCCTAAGAGATGCAAGGTTCGAGTTGCTCCAATACTTTATGATGTATCTGATATATCGTATTTCTGCAACCCCCAGCATTAAAGGATTTAAAATATGTGGCAACATCACACTAACAACCCTTCGCAAGACCTGGGCTACCGAGACACGCTTTGCAATTGAGCTGTCTCTGGGGTCAGTGCTACTGTTGCTACATTTGCACATCCTACACAACCATTCCTGACTGAAGCAGGGAGATCATTGCTGTATTTGAAGTCACTAGTGATTAAATTATAACGAAATGTTGACATTTTGTCAGGATAGCAGGTTAATAATGCTGAGGGTTGTGGGGTTTTTATTATCATCACAGTGGCTATGACTTAAGCTTTAAGTTTTCCAGACGTGATACGTGATTACAGAATTCTTTTTTTTTTTTATTTGATTTCTTTTTTTTATTTTCTTCTCTTCCCTTTTTTGAGTGAAGCACACAATGACACATTGCAAAAATAAAAAAAAGCATAAACGGGATGGAGAATTTGACATTAAAATTCTCCATTAAAACAGTAACTTATCTTTTCACCTCTTCCCTTTTCCACATAGCACATTAGCTTTACTGATGGGGCATGAAAGCCAGCTTCAGATCACTAACGGATAGTATCTTCAGACTAGCTCAACAAGAAACAGGCAGATTTTCAGCAAACTATAGCAGATCCTCCACAACTATCCCGAAAAGTGTGACCAATTCTATTACCGTCAGAACTATAATTTCCCCTGGTACCTGCATTTTGTATTTTTTTTGGACAATCTTTCTCCTTCACACGCAAACCCACACTAATTGAAATGTTTTATTCCTCAGGCTATTTGCTTTTTGTTGATGAATGTGAACGCATCAGCACACAAAGCAGAACTGGAGAATAACACCTAGTGACAGACAAGAGAAATGGGAGAAGTTGTTGCACATACAACAGTTTAAGCATAATGGGAATAAGAACTTATAATTTGACCTGTTCTTACTGTGACTGCTGAGTTACAGCAGTAGCAATTTGTTTCTTACTAACTACAGAATCCAGGAAAAAGTAGGAAGCTGAAACCACCATAGTTTTCAGGTTCAAACAACCTGCAGTCTTGTTTCACACAAGGTTGGCTCAGTCTTGAAAGAACAGTACCACAGAGGTCCAGCCTACAGGGCTCCAAATCCTCACTAGGACATTAGGTTGCTTTGGATTAGATGAAAAAAAGAAAGGAAGGGTGGGGTGAAAGGGAAGAGTGGAAGTTGCACTTGTGAAGGCACTGTTTACAGTGAAAGCAGGTTAAGATCCACACAGCTTGCAAAAAGTCCAGGAAATCCAACCGTTTGGGGAATATTTGGTAACTCTCCTGGGGATGACTGCCCCTCAAACATCTACAATGGTAACTGGATTGCTCCTTGGAGTGATACAGAGAGATGAAGAGTTCTTCCCATAGTCCTTCAATAGCATGTGGCAGGACTGAAAAAATGAGATGGACAACAGGGACTCTGGAAGAAGACACTCTCTGGAAGCTGATCCAATACAAAGTTTGGCAGTTGGAAGCTGTGGCTTCAAGGGAAACTGAGCCTGTCTAACAGTCCCCTAAAGCCAAAAGGAGAAGACTCTGTTCGCATCCCTTCCTGTTCTTTGCCATCTTCTAGTGGCTAAACTCCTCCTTTACATTGGCTCTAGCCAACACTACGTCCCTTTACAAACCACTTTATCTCACTGTAAGAACAGGACGTATCCAGGCTTTCTGTTGCCTTTTAGGGAGATAGTTGACTCACCCAGGCATCTTCACTGGTGCCTGGCAAACCAGAGGTAAGCAGTGAGCTGGGCATAGGCAGCAGGGACACCATCCTCCCACATCAAGGGGAGCTGTTCCACAAAGGACAGCTCATCATAATCCCACCTCAAAATCAGCAGACTGAAATACATAAATGCTTCTCAGACTTCATATTAACCAACTTGGGAGCTATCTGATTTTTTTATATATATATACACCAAAGATTATTTTGGTAGCGCAGATCAGCAGTAGGGTGTCAAACTCAAATACCTGCAGGCAGTTTATCAAAACTGGGGATTTGTCACTTCACAGATGCAAGTGTACTGGACTATTTCAGTGCATGGTACTCTTCCTAAACTAATTCTCCTTGAACCTCTAGTGCTCCCCTACGGTGTAGAGACAGCCCAGTGTTGCAGCAAGAATCAGCATGGGTCCAGCTCGATATTCCCTAAAATCTGCCTTATCTAAGTTTTCCATTATCTGGACTATCTCTGTTTATTATTAACTGTGTGGCAGAGAATCAGCTGCAGACAGGATTGCTCAACAGAAACACCTTGAATATTGAGTTCAGTTCTGGGGCCCTCACTGTAAGAAGGACACAGAAGTGCTGGAGCGTGTCCAGAAAAGGGCAACGAGGCTGGGGAAAGGTCTAGAGCACAAGTCCTGTGAGGAGTCACTGAGGGAGCTGGGGTGGTTTAGTCTGGAGAAGAGGAGGCTGAGGGGAGACCTTCTCACTCTCCACAGCGACCTGAAAGGAGACTGGAGTAAGGAGAGGGACAGCCTCTTCTCCCTGGTAATGTGTGACAGGACCCGAGGGAATGGCTGCAGGCTGAGCCAGGGGAGGTTTAGGCTGGATGTTAGGAAGCATTTCTTCACTGAAAGGGTTATCAAACATTGGAATGGGCTGCCCAGGGCAGTGGTGGAGTCACCATTCCTGGAGACATTTAAATGGTGTGTGGACCTGGTGCTCAGGGACATGGTTTAGTGGTGAGCTTGCAGTGTCGGGTGAAAGGTTGGACTAGATGATCTTGAAGTCTCTTCCAGACAAAGATATTCTGTGATTCAGTGTGTAGAGACACGCTGATGATGATATCAAAAACCTCATTCACCCAGAATAAGATGGTTTGGACCCCAAAGAAAAAAAAAAACAAAGAAAGAAAACAACCTGGAATGGAGAAAATCCCTCAGATTTTCTCAGAAAGAAAACGTCAACTCAAATTCATGCTTTGCTGCTGTTATTTACATTTCCAGTACAATCAAACAACGGTAAATTTAAATGTAGACTATGTTATAAATCCTCTGTCTGGAAGATTGCAAACACGTGAAATTCAAACCCAAATGAAAACTGGTATTAACGAAAAAAACAATACCGGTCCCTAAGTACAAGCCCCAAAATACAGGCTCTCAGATCCATTTCTAGCAGTGCTGCAGCTACTTAACCAGATTTCAAGTGTGCCAGGTCAAAAATAAGAACAGCCTTCTTAAAGGCAGGCAATGTGAAACTTTTAAAACCATAATCCAGCTCTCCGGAAAGTAGTCAGAAATTGTACTAACAAACCTCCCAGGGCTCTAACAGTGTGAAGTGATGGACGACTGCAATGGGATTCTAAAATTGCCAGCTGATTTGAAGGAGGTTTTATACACACACATCTACAAACAGACACAAATACATATATTAGAGAGGAAAAATGTTACATAGTTAAAAGATAAGTGACCTGTGGCATATAGCAAGCACCTGAAACTGTGAGAACTCACTCTCAGATTTGTTTACTGGTTCTTTTGATGATGATGATGATGATAATGTGCAGCAATGTTACGAAGTCACATCTAATGAAAAGTGCTTTGTCAGCCTGGATTTTGCAAGAACTCATGAATATGTGAACCCCATCCTCTTACATTCAGATCACGCTCTGCCCAGTGAAAAAGACCTACTATGTACTGAGGCAGCCCTATTTCAAACAGCAGCATCTTGTGCACCTAAAAGCCTCCCCTGATAAAACTAAAAGACAAAATCCTTGCATACAGTGAGATATTTCCAAAGAAGCTAGTATGTTGTGCTTTGAGGTTCTCAAACCTATTCTTGGAAAAGCTTACTGCAGAATACTAATGTCTTTACAGCTTTTTTTTTTGCCACCCTCTCCTTTAAAGGAGCAACAACTGAAACGTCAGTCCTGGTGGGCCTACATCTATGTAAGGGTTGTATTATCTTCTACTCCTTTCACTTGGTATAAATGGCATAGAATGCACTAAAGGCATGTAAAATCAAAAGTAAATAAACATAAGTTACCACAAGAACACGCACGGCAAAAGCTACTGAATAACAGTGCATTTCCTTGGGTCTCTTAATAGGCGTTTTATGGAACATGCCTAACACCTTAAAATGGAATGCTAAGCACACCTACATATTTCACAGAAATATAAAAAACATCCATTAAATTGCAGCCAGCCCAACTTGATAAATGCAGTATTACCAGCAGCATGAGCTGCTTCCCTTCTTAAAAGCTCATTCCTGCAGACATAGGGCAGAAGTCTGGTCAGGAAGCAAATGCTTCTTTAAATTAATGGTGCTTTTCATAAAGCTTGTCACCAACAAGAGCAATGAAAGTGGCCATTGGTGATTTAACTGTGCAACATCAAGTACAAATGAAGAAATTATAGCTGATTGATTTATTTTCTAAAAAATAAAACTGCTGCCTCTACCTACAAGCCCATTTTGAGGCTGAAGGTAAGAGAAAAGGGTAGCTTTCCACCTCTGTACTCTCGTCTTCAGCATGGAGACCACCTTTTAGATCGGATTCACATGGCAGGGACGCATCTCTATTTTGGCTGCAGAAGCATTAGAGAGGAAAAAGGGTGGTGGGAGGGGAAGAGACTATTTTCCAGAACCACTCAGGTACAATGAAGTCCATCGGCCAAGTGACATAGGACCAGCTTTGCAAAGCTGTAGATGTGTGTAAAAGAGAGACACAGTCATCACTCCAGTGAGACTTCTCTAAGGCACCAACATGAAATAGAAGAGAAGCCAGCTCAGGATTCAAAGTTAGTTATTCTGGCTATTGGCTGGTAGTGCACTGCAGCTATTGTGCTCAGAGATTATTGCAATCTACTAATTGCACAAATAAATTCATTACGAAGCCATCTCTGCCCCATATCTAACTATTAGCTTATTGCCCAACAACCCATTACAGGTGGAGTTACCTAAGATGCTTTCACTTTTCCTCACTGCCCTTATGTCGCTAATAAATATGCCAGAGTTCATGCAAGCCCTCCCTAATCCAATTTTAAATGAGCTGGCTCAAAATGGAGTAAGAGACCATTACCACAGGAACTGCCACTGGAAGAATACATCAGTAATACCTTAAACCACCTCAACCATTTTAAAGTTGGATTTGTCCACACCTCTACTTCAAGTAGAGAAGGGCATTATGCTGCCAGAGCACATTTCAGAGAAGGTACACAGGCCCTTTTGGTTAAAGTGAACCACTTCAACAATATCAGTATGCTTAATGTAGTACAAACTGGCAGAGATTAAAGCAAGAAAGTATTTGAGGCCAGTACCATGCAGTTTGGAAGTTTACACAGTAACTACGAAAAACAAGTGGATGTGAAAATTTAGAATTAAAAGGAGCCACAAATCACTTTTCTGTTCTTAAAAATAGAAGATAGAAACAGTTTATTCAAGGAAGAAAACAAACCTCTCTGATTTCTATTCTCAGGTTTCTCTTTTGACATCTAGTGGCTCAGGACAGAATCCCTATTCCACTGATACCAACTCATAGTGCTGAAAAAAAACCCAAACAGATTTTGTCCCCCAGTATTAAAGTTCTCAAATTCAGGAGCAATGACAGCACAGAGTATGTTTCTCTATCTTGTTGCTGTTATTAATTAAGGCCCATTTGCTGCTCCTCAATTGCTATCATTTAGTTGCACTGGAGGGGTGTGTTAGACTGTAATGGGAGATGGATCAAGAGCTGGAGCTATTATGAAAATTATGGCAGCACATCAGAGGAATTGCAGCTGCTCGATTCATGCAGATGAGAGTTACTTGACAATGACTGTGATTACACAGTGTGTCAAACAACATAGCTGGAGTAAAAGTGGAGAGTAGAGATTTTAGAAAGCTGAAAGATTTCCATTTCATTATGGTCACATTCCCTAAACTCCCGTTTAGGGATAAGAGGATTCACTTTCTGTCAACAGATTCAGATCTGTGCAGTCTCCCAGGTGCATTCCCCCGTCAGTGCTGCAGCTGTCAAACGTGGTACCTCTCCATATGTTTACTAGGCAGCCTTTACTCAGAGGCTGTAGTAAGAGCTGGGGTTCCAGTTCACCGGGTGCTGTGTAGATATGAAGGAAGATCTGCCTGCATCTAGTTTCAAAGCAAAGGAGAATTACTTCTGAGTGGCTCAGCCAATGCAGATAGCATCAGCTCTATCCAAAGCCTGCTCCTGATAGCTGGAACAGCACTGTGATACTCATTTGCTTAGCAGTACTTGGAATGCAAGCACACTCAGCTTGTTCTGGACAGTTCCTTTCCAGCTTCAGGTACTAAAAGCCCTCTTAAAGAACACATTTCCTTCTCTTAGCTAAAAAATTTCACTAAGAGCTCCTCACTTTCAGAAAGGCTGTGCACAGTGCTTGTCCTGTTTCACCTGTAGGCTGTTTGCACCTTGACAACTGTTTAAATAAAATGACATTTCATTATTTTTGTTTCATCCGGTTCCTGTTCTGCTTTCAGCCTCTTTAATTAAAGCGCTGTCTTTTTTTGCTACTTTCATGATGACAAATCCCTGCACGGCAAAAAAAGAAACAGGGACAAAACCTCATTGGCTTTCCTCTGCACCTCAAACCCTTGTTTCAAAAAAATCATGCAGCACAAAGTTACATTACAAATAATAAACCCAGAACATGAAATACCAGGTTATGGAGAGTTTTGTTTATTTATTTTTACTTCTGATAGTCACATAAAGAGACAGTTTTGCAGTCCTCCCACCTCTCACTCAGGGGTGAAAAGTTGGACCCATTTGGTGTATAACAGTCAGTTGCTAGCGCTCCTTCCTGCTCTTGTTTTACCCAGTGATTCAAACTGTATAACCTGGCAGTAAATAATCTTTCCTCTGTACTATCAGGAAACCCAAACTTTTTTTTTTCCTTGTGAAGTCTGCTGACAAAGACCAGTTCCAAATGCCTTGGAATTCAGGGACATGACTCCTGGTAAAAGTGGCACCTCAAGCATCCCATATTTCAGAGGTACAATCAGTAAATCACTGACCCGACGTGACAGCTACTCAAATTGTTGATCTTACCTGAAATCACATGCTGTGGTAAGTTCTGCTCCTCCTCCAATAGCTTTTCCTCGGATTAGTGCAACACTGATCAAAGGCAATCTACAGAAGAGAGTTTTGTAAGGAAAATTCATGCTTTTAGTCTTTTAGAAATAACAAACTAATTCAAGCAAACCCTCTCTATAGTACAAGCTCAGAAAAAGATACTATTCCAATTCATTCAAAAAACTACATCTTTGTGGGCAAGGAGCACAATACCAATTCCATTTATGTTAAAATGATTATTCCATAATTGCTATGGAATCCCAAAACGAAACGGCAAGACAGATACTATCAAATGGAATCAAAGTAAAGAAAATCATGTACTGTGTTATGAAAAGTACCTGCTATAGAAGATACCTAAAAAGACTACCTGCAAGAAGGAGTGACAGGACAGTGACACAAGACTCTACCCTAAGCTGGTACACTACAGAAAGCAGTAGAAAGGGACACAAAGAACTGAAAGGCTGGGTTATCTAAAAATAATGAGACCTTCAGCAGGTTCTTCAGACAGAATGCTACCATCTCAGTCATCAATAAGTCTTTTTTTTGAGGATAAAACCATCCTTTGAGGGTAGCAACAGTCTGTTACCTTTGATGGTGGTATATTTAATGATGCTCAAAGGTATTTCATCATGCTGAAGATAATTCAAAGGATAGGGGGAAGGAAGAGTACGTAGAGAGAACCACTTTCCCCACTGCCACTGTGACATGAATATTAACGAAATTCAGTATGCCAAGTTCCCTAAGAAATTAAGTCAGTTGGTTAGTCCTAGAATTTGCATGCTGATCCAGCTGTTTTGTCTTTACTACAAAGAGATGTTTAACTCATTGGGCAGTTTCAAAAGCACATTTAGAAGCCAGCTTCTCAATCATGACCACGTTTGATTTTATGTCTATTTTTAGAGACGCACCAACAATTCCTTATGGCCCAAGTTCATTTACCAGCTGCAGCACACTTCATACAATACGTGGCACAAGTGAACCCACTGGAAGAGGGTAACCTCATTTCTCCTTTGGCCTGTGGGGAGCCAGAAGATAGAGTCCCCTCCATTCACACTCTGATCCATTTGATGCACCTCCTCCAGGATCACAGTCAGGCTCAGCTCCCTCTGAGGAAGACTGATCCCATCTACAACAGATGTCCCCCGACAGCAGTTCAGTGCTCCCCCTGAAACATAGCTTCAACATACTCTTAACTCAAGACTCTTGAGATGTCTTCATACATCTTCCTCCTCTTTGCCCCATCAATTTTGACTATATGGAGACCAACTTATACAAAAGGATTCTAATGCTGATAGTGAGGATTCCTTACAGAACTACCACTACTAAATCTCCAGTCTTCTGGGCAGTTTTACAGAATAATGTTAACTCACAACACTCATGCAGATTATTTGGGAAAAAAAAAATAAAAAAAGAGAATGTTTATCTTCAAAGAGCTCTGAGCAGAAAAAGAGATCGACTCTATCACACATGAATTTAATAGAAATGTGATTTCTTAAAGAAAGCTAAATCTAAAGGAAAGGAAAAAATGTTTTTCAGAGGTACCAGATGGTAGAACTGAATACATTCCTCTTAAGAAGTGGTAAGATTAGATAAATATATTAAATAAATGTTACCTGCGTAGGCTGCATAAGCTGGCCCTGCTTGTTTTTTAAGAGCTACTGAGTTACAGAAGTTAGCTTCAGAAACTTTGAAGGCCTAGATTTCCTTAACTCTAGGTATCTCCTGGACCTCCACTTACAAGCCTATAGGGTTTTTTTCTGTTTCAGCCTCTGGGAAGTCTAATGGTTGAAAAATGTCAAGGACTAATTTAAATCCATAAATACCTACCTGATTATCATGTGTGAATACAAGGCCTGGCATTCAAAATTACATACTTAAAACTATGTATTTAACTTTAAACATCTTGTTAAAGAGTGTGCCAAAACATATTCCAATCCTTATAATTACTTCATAAAGAAGGGTAAATAAAATATATTACCTCATAAGTCTGGTTAAGGTGTTTTGCATAAACATGCACATATTCATCCCATCCTACAAAGAATAGGAAATTAAAAATATGTTAAGTGATCCTAACATGAAGCAATTAAACACACAGATGGAGCAGATAATTACATTAATTACATTTACTCTATCTGGGGCTTTTCCATTGCTTAGTCTTGCCTGAATTCCAGCCCAACTCCACTAGGCCCAAATAGAAAACCCAGCATAAATCAGGTTCAAACAAACAAAAAAATATTAAAACTAATCAACTTCTATGAATTTCAGTTATAATTAAACCAGCATTAAAGTAACCGCAATACTGAATGTCTATGATGTGACATTTTACATCCTTTTATCTTCATTTCCTCTTCTCACTCTCTATCAAACGCACAAAAAGCTAAGTTTCAAAAGTTTGTACATGACCATAGACTGCTGCATGCTTTTACTGTTCCAAATCCAGACAGTTTTAAACAAGATACATTTACCAAATTCATTTTTTTGTTGTTTGGACTAAAAGCATTTCAGCCAAAAACCAAAACCAAAGCAGAGCAATCAATCAAACAAAAAAAAAACCCAACAAAACACAATACCCCAGAAAGATTCTTCTTATCTCTCTCCTCATTTATGTTTTAGATCAGCCTGCAAACAATAGTGAATAGGGAACAATTGTTCTCTTCTCTTCCACTACAAGAACTAAAGAATTCCAAATCAGTTGCTGCTAGGTTCAGAACAAGTATTTCTTCCTACAACATGTAGTTAAGCTGTGGAATGCTCTTCAACAAGGCATTGCAACCTCTAAAAGACTCCATGAATTCGAGAAAAACTAGATAAATTCTCAACAGAAAAATCAACAAAAGGTTATTAAATAAAAGGTAACACCTCTAGTTCTACAGCTCTTGAGTCACAAGTTTAGCACTAAAGACAGAGTATTTTGAAGCGAAACCTTTATCTGCTTTCCCTGTTCTTATTTTCTTTCTCAGACCTCTAGTACTAACCAGGAACTTGACAAATGACTGGGCTAAATGACCCAGAATGGCCATACTTGTATACATACTGGACTGCAAACACTAAACTACAAAAGTGCCATTTAATCCAGTTTAAAAATTAATAAATAACAGAATCACAGAATTGTCATGGTTGGAAAAAGACCTCTAAAATCTAAATTGGACACTGTAGAAGTGAAAACCAGTAGGTAACAATTTCAGCATGTCTTTAAAAAAAATAAAATAAAATAAAACTCACAAAACAAAAAGCCCCCAAACAAGTGGTAGGAGAAAAAAAGAACAAACCAACACCTCTTTATTAGCATTTACTAATTTCTAAAACACAGTCTTTACAGGGGCTGGAAAACAAAGAGTCTTCCTTAATTCAAAGCTTCTGACTCATACCCTAGGGAAAGACAAGACATGCAGTAAGTCTTCAGTACATCTTGGACTAGGACCTTGAAATAACAGTAGGTCAACTTCAGCTGATTTATTGTCTATTCATTCATGTGTACCCCAAGATCTACTCTGCCCAACACCAACGAGCATTATGATGTTTAGGAACAGACCTCTGCCAGACATAAGCTGCCACGACAACCACTACAACAGGAACCAGCAGTGAATTCAGTTTGATTACATTAAAGGCCTGCTTGAAAATTTCAGCACATGTTGATTTACAAGAGGCTTTTAGTTACTGCAGTAGCCACCTCCTTACACCCATTAAGACCAGCAGCAATATTTCCATTCCAGATTAAAGAACAATAGCTGTTCTAAAACAGCTAAATTCAAAACCCACACAACACACAAGGTACCAGTTCCCAGACACAGACTTGACCACTTCCCATACTGCAACCATCACGATGAAGCCATAAAAAAGCTCTTCAGAAGTAATTTTTCACTTCAGCACAGCAGAGTCCTTGCATTCAAATTGGCTGTCTCAATTCATACCAAAATCCAAACCAGCAATTAAAGATTAATGCCAGAACAGACCAGCTGTATAAATGCAGTTATGGCTGAGCATACAAAAATAAAAAGTCTTCATATTCTCAGGTGGTAGAAAGATTACTCTGTATCATATGGGAAAAAAATGCCTGCACAGAAAGCACCCTGAAAAAAGCCACACAATTACTTGAGTCCTGGCCAACATACCCTTCAAACCTTCCTGATAGGAAAAATAGGGCTCCTAGTCAGAGCACTTTATCTGAATAAGAAAGGTGTTCACTGGAGTCTAGTGGAATAATCATATTTTCAGCTCTAATACTGTCCTTGAAGTAAAAAGAAACCTAACAAGCAGCAAGTGAGGTAAAATACAGTCTGCACTACATATGGAAGAAAAGGATTAATAGTTTGCAGTGGGGCTTGGGGAGGGAGGGAAGAAGAAAGTCACCTTCATAAAGTAGGAACTATAGCACTGGCTCTTTTTGCTGCAAGAGCTTGAAGTCCATCTTCCCTACAGATGGAACAGCATTTCCAGCCTACCTCCAACTGCTCAAAAGTCCTCCTTTTGTGGCTGAGTGCTCGGGAAGCTCTGTCCTAGGGCTTCTAGACCCAGACCCAGGACAGTGAAATTCTCCTTTGTGCCTCCTTCCTCTCAGCTGTACTTTCAAGATCCTCTCCTGCTTTTCAGCTAGCCAGCTTTTCAAGTCTCACTCCAGAATGAGGTTATTGCTCTTGGGAACCAGGCTTACAGGGACAGAAAGAATTGTTGATTATTGTTATTTTTTAATTCCACTATTAATTTGCCTTCTATGATTTGGTCATGTAATGTTAGCAGTCGCCAAAGAAGACCAGGCAGGGGGACCTGGGTTTGTTTCAGGGTTAGGAACAACTGAAGATGGGAGGAGGAGGCCAAAGAGGAAGAGGAGGAGGAGCCACTAGGGGGCATGAAAATCCTTCAGCATTCTTGGCCATTGTTCTGCCTTTTCTGCACCACAGGGAAAGGCCAACTATTGTAGATCCTGAAAAATACAATCTTCCCTCAACCAACTGATTGAATAAAAGTGCTTTCTGTAATTACTAAAAACTATGGGATGAAGCAGCCTTGCAAAAACAAGGGAAAAGCACCGGTTCAGGCAGGAAGCTCTTCACTTAGATTTTGCCTTAGGGATGCCTGTGGACAGAAAACTTAACCTAATGCTCTTTTAACCTGAAATCAGACAAAACTCTTATCTGCAGCATGTTAGAGAGCAGAGTTCTGCAAGACTAAAGAATAGCAAATACTATTCCTTGCTCTATTTAACTTTCATTTAATGAAGACTATTAAATCCCTCCAAACAGATGGTTTAGGAGTTGCCTATTATAAAGAAACTCTCAGTTTGGGATAAATAGTTTGAACTCTCCAAAGGAAACAGAAAACAACCACATTCAACTATTCTTGGAGTATTTCTGGTGACTCATGGGCTTGTATTTCAGTACTAGTATGAGGTCTAGATTCTTTGTAGAGAATTTTCCACAAAGTTATAGTAATATAATAATAAGTTATAAGAATATATTATAATACCTACACATTGCATTCTGCCCTGTGTATCTGTTATGGACCCTAAACCTTGTAAGATCCCTCTCTGCCACTGCACTGGGTCCAAGTAATTTCTATAAACATACAAACAAAATGCTAAATGTCAAAGAGTAAAGAAGCAGAATCATTGAGAATTACTGAAAGCAGAAGTCTGAATGAAGAACTCTGATGGAAGGCCTAGACTACAGATAAGAATTGTCCTGTGTTTGTTTTGAGTGCCTTTTCTGTTGCTATAATGCTAAAATAAGCTGATTTCTGGAATCCTGAAACTTGAAGTGGCCACAGAAAAACCACCAGGATGCCACTTAACACAACTGCAAACTAGGACGTAATAACAGCAAAGACACCCTTCCCCTGCTGTTGATAACACCTTATTTCACAAACTGCCAAGAACACATAATAACCATAAAAAGAACTGCAGCACATGCGAAAGCTGTCAAGACAGGTGGCATGAGGGAAAAATTGCCATCAGACCCTGACCTGTTCAATCCCATAGCTAAGACACATGGCTCACCTGAATGAACTACAGCACAATTTCATCTCTCCTTCCAGTTCATGTAGGTTAAATTTGGGGTTGACTTTGACTATATGATGCAGATATGATACAAAATACATGTATCTGTGTCTAAAGGTCAAACTACTGAAGCATGGTTTATTTGATGTATAAATTCACCATATACTGCTCTGAGAAACTGAAATGATTCTTTAAAAAGAGAAGGCTAAAAAAGAATATGTAATGTAGGAATTGAGAGTTAGGAATCAATTACAATAATACTTAATCCACGGCTTAAAGGGGCTGCCAGAGGGGTTTTTATGTTTCAACCAGTAAAAGTTCCATTCTGTGGCTTGCATGTAAAATTGCAGCAGAATCACAGAGCAACATCTCAGTCCAAAAGGATCTCAGAATATTAGAGAGCTCATTTTTCTCCAAACCCTTGATATCACTACTTGCCTGAGAATTGGCTATTGCTTCCACAACGTTCAAATCAGATCCCGAGCAAAAGGTGTTTCCTGCACCACAGATGATAAGGCCTTTGCCATCCTTCCAGTTTTCCAGCTCAGTTACCCTCTCCTGGAGTTCTAGCATCATAGTACCTGTCACAAGAGGGGAGAAGCAAAAGTTTCAACAGGAAATTATTATCACCATCATGTTTTTCACGACCAAACCAAGTTATCATTAATAATTTAGGGGAGTAAAACCACAAGGGAATTATGGGATTAAAAACACAAGGGAAAGCATCATCTTAAATCCTGCAAACAAGCACTGACTTACATTTTTTCTTCAAAGCTGCATTTCCTGAAATTCTGAAGGATATTCTGCATGAAGGATATTTGTGTTGCACTTAAAAAAAAGTGCTAGGAGATAAATGTAAACTCTACCTGACTTATTTTTGTTAGCAATTGCATATGTTTGGGACAGATTAATTTATATGTGCCCAGCCAGATACGCCTATTTCACCATTTTGATGTTACTGCCATTTCACCTTGACCAAAGAACCAGCAGAGTACAGAAGACAACTGTGTGCTAAGTGAGCTCAGGGTATAACCAGTCACATTTTTTTAGTAACATATAAAGATTCCTAAAGAAAGGCTAAAGAGAAAACTCTGTTGAAATCCAAAAACATTTAGAAGTATCCACCCAAAAGAAAACAGAAATATAGTTAAAAGTAAGAGTAAAGCGGCTTTGATCTTTTGAAGGATAATAAAAACCCCCAAATCTTTCTAAAATATCTTTCAATCCCTCCCTGGTACCTTTCTAGAAAGGCTCTCTTTGCCAAGTATATCCTAGGATCCAAATATATGGATTCTATAGTACTAGTTTTTTATTTCTAGCTTTAACATAATATTATCATATGTTTGCTTGGGTACCCTTCCCGATGAGGAACTCTGCAAACTCCTGTTTCCAGAGCTCATCCTAGACCACAGCATCTTCCATACCAATTGAGCTTACCCAGCATTAACTTAAAGCTCCTCCTCTATGAGTGGCTACAACTCCCAATTACATCCTTAAGATATAACTTAAAACATTTACAGAAAATAATTTCAGAAAGCAAGCTACATACAGGCTGATGACACTCAGTTTTACCCTCCTTCAACAAGAAT
The DNA here is from genome assembly GCA_027560015.1 of Chloroceryle amazona. Lineage (NCBI taxonomy): Eukaryota > Metazoa > Chordata > Aves > Coraciiformes > Cerylidae > Chloroceryle > Chloroceryle amazona. Next base: position 12,182 of record JANHFX010018385.1, on the reverse strand, counting down.
TTAGATGGAGAGACCTACCTTCTTCAGTCTGAAACGTGCTTTAGATTAATGCCCTCAAAGGCTTTTTCCTTTCCTGCCCAGACTGTTGCTTTACTGAGCCTGCTCGTGCATGCACAGAAGTCATCCTGTTCAGAAATTGCCTGTTAGCAGCCACCCTCACGTCAGAGATTTTATTTTTGCCTTCCTGCTTGTTTTCTTTGCAGTTACTTACTAAGTAAGCTTCCAGCACCAGGTCAAGAGTTAATGCTTAGTCAAGGACTTCTACCTTAAGCTTGGTCTCAGACACAAAATAGCACATTTAGACAATGTTCCCGAGGAGGGTAATAATTAAGTGGCCATTACAAATTATACACCAGAATGACACTGGCTGGCTTTATTCCACTGTCAGGTCCAGATTATGATCCTCTAACAAAACCCAGCACTTTTACCCATCCCTTTCCCTTCTGGCTTTATAATTTGTTCATCCTTTTTGTCTGTTGCACATTACATTTGCTTTCATTGAATTAAACCTTGTTGATCTTGATCTCCTTGTAGCAGTTAATCAAAACCACTTTTAATTCCATTCCTCTGCTCCAAATAATAATCGTTTTGCAAACACCCAATTTGGGGTGATCTGACAATCTGAGCACTTCACCTTTTATTTCATCATCCGTGAATGAAAATACTGAGCAGAACTAGGCCTAGATATTTGTGGGTCTTCACTTAAAACTGCTTTCCCAGCCAGACAGTACAGCCAACGATTTTTCTGCAAATGCTGCTGTTTAAATAGGTGTGAATCAAACCCGTGGTTTCATTTTTTTTCCATATTTGCCAAGTTTTCTTACAAAAAAAAAATTGTATTTGGGCTGGCATCCAAGCTCTGCCAGAGTCAAGATACAGCACAGCCACAGTTTGCGGTGCTTTTAATAGTCAAAGCAGTGAGGGAGTGAAGAGTCTTTCCACGGAGTGTTAGGAGCCAAAAACCTAAGTTAACTCAAAAATGAAGTCTACAAAATGGCACCGTATGAGCCAGATCCATGCAACAGCAGAGGACAAGAGACAACAGCCAGAGCCTGTCCCGTTCTGCTGGGAGAAGATCCTCTCCACTACTGACAAAACTGACTTACTGTTTTACCAAAGGTATAGTCCACAATGTTTGATATAATGATGAGGACACAACACTAAAGCAAATCCTCGTTCTGACAGTCTTGGTGCTTCAGTATTTGATACCCGTAGGCTCATGCTCTTCACAGAACTAAATCTACTTGGAATAATAATTTGTTTGCATCTTAACTATAATCTGAGAAATTCAGATTAAAGATCAGCTAAAATCAATTCTAGAACATAAAATCATCACCATTACTATCTAATTCCTGCAGGCTGGCTTCTTTCTCTTTTAAATTAAGTTCAACTTTAGCTCAGCGAGAGATTGGGCTGCTGAAATTGGTTCCACCAGGCTTAAACTGACATTATTACTGTTTGTTTCCAAAGAGACCATTTCAAACAGGTGGTTATCAGATTCCGATTAAGAAAGCAAAAAAAAAAAGGCCTAACAACCTCCACATTGCACATTAGCAATTTGCCAACAATTTTGTTCTGTTTTTGGTTCCATGAGCTGCTCAAGCTTAGAATAAACATAATTCCTTTGAGCATAAAGCTGCTGTGTAAAGTAAATGCCTGGCAAATAGGATTTCTCTCAACAGTTTAATGATGTTTTGCAGCTTTCTAAAGGAAGCATACATGTATATATAGATTCACATCTGCCACTATCCAGAAGCTCTGAGAAACTGAATCAACAGAATTCATTTGCCAGTGGGTATGTACAGGCTCTGGCTGATGAAGTCAGCCAGGTCCTGCTGGGGCAGTTTAGGGGTTGTGCATCCCATCCCTTTTCATACTTCTCCTGAAGGGTATTACTTAATAGACAACAATCAGAAAAAGATCAAATGTTTGCTAGTTCCTCAGCAGCTGCAGTTTACTGACAGTAATGTTAAAATGAAATGAAGAGCAATACAGATTAGCATATCATTCCAACCACGAGGCCAGCAGGCCAGCATGATTTTGCTTCTACTCTCCCTTCTCTAACAACAAAAGTCTCTATCAGAGGTGCAAAGTCAAAAGAAGCAATAATCTCTGGAGCAGCTGTAGTAAAGTTTTTGTAGCTATTCCCTAGCAAAATGGAGCACTGCTGTCTGCAGGGCTTTATGCACCACCATAAAACAGAACTACCTGATCCCAAGGCTCATTTGCTATATGCTAATCAGGGTCTGCAACAAAGGAAGAACTATTAATTTCCTCACAGCTTTTTGTAGCTCCTCGAGCATCTAATTCACATATACTAATAATGTATTTTCACAGCAGTTCTACAAGGAGAGAAGAGATTATTTTACAGACTACTAATGGAGCAAGAGAGAAAATATCTGCTAAATTTGGGTGCTCATCTTGAGATGTGTGATATGATTTCAGTGCATTAACATTACACAGCACTTTTTATAGTCAAAGCACAGCCACCAGTGGTCTAAACAGCAGGTGCAATGGCTCAGCACTTCAACAAAGCTGTTCTGAGCCCCTTCTGCCAAGCACTCAGAAAACAGAGAACATAGTTCACAGAATCACAGAATTTCTGAGGCTGGAATAGACCTCCAAGATCATCAAGTCCAGCCTATGCCCCAACACCCTGACATCAGCTAGACCGTGGCACTGAGCACCTCATCCAATCTCTCCTTAAACACCTCCAGGGATGGTGACTCCACCACCTCCCCGGACAGTCCATCCCAGTGTCTGATCACCCTTTCCCTGATGAAGGGCTTCCTGAGATCCAGCCCAACCCTCCCCTGGTGCAGCTTCAGGCCCTGCCCTCTCCTCCTGGCACTGGTTGCCTGGGAGAAGAGCCCGACCCCCACCTGACTACAGCTTCCCTTCAGGTCGCTGTAGAGAGGGATGAGGTCCCCCCTGAGTCTCCTCTTCTCCAGGCTGAGCAACCCCAGCTCCCTCAGCCTCTCTTCACCAGGCTGATCTCTTAGTTTATATGAAAGTTCACTTTAAGCAATTTGACTTGTGTTACACATCTGATCTCCTTAGCAAACGGCTCTATCTGTCCTCTCTCCTTTTGTTATTACATTTCATTCCTCATTCCCCTTTCAAGTTCCGCAACAAATAAGCTCAGAGCACAGTCTACAAGCTGCACCTTGCACAGCTCTATTCTGAATGAAAAATAAAAACCAATCTGTAGAAAAAAAGGAAACAACAATGTAACTGTAACACCTATGCTGACAGGGAGGCGTTCAGCAGGACAACCCCCCCACACTAGCATCTTTTAGCTACAAATCGTCACGTTAGGTAATGATTTTATACATGAGCTTTTTAAAGGGAAGCAAAAGAGAAACCACAGAGACAGCTCAGTGAATTACCACCAGTTCAGTTGTTCTGTTAGCTTCTCTTCCTCTCAGCTAACAATTATTAGTGGAAGGAGTAGACTGACATTTTTCATGTAAACATCTCTATGCTTTGCTAGTGGGTTGCAAATATATTTGCTGACAGCAAAGGAGCAGTGAGAAAGGGGCAGGAAAACAGAACAGGGAAAAAGAAATTAATAAGATGACACAAACATTGTCTTTATCTCTTCATGTTTTGAAATGGGCTTTCTCACAGTGAAGGCTTCTGCACAGCTCCAGCTCAGGTAGATGCAGGCCCTTAACCCGTGCCACTTTTGCCTGAAGGAAACTGTGTAAATTGGAATATTCCAGACAATTAAGGAGAGACAGCAAATATGCCTATCTTCGAGATCAAAAGCTTCTCAGAATAAAAGATTAATAAAATAGGGCACTTAGTTTTGACAGCTGACTCTTGTCCAGTGTAAAAGCATATTAAATAGATTCCTGATCTGCAACAGCTGATAATACCCAGCTTCTCATCTTCAATTATCCAGTCACTGGTATTTTAGACATAAGGCAAATAAAGAAGAAATGGAAGCCAGTTTGGGTGACTGGAAAATGCCAAATTACAGATGCTTAAGTTACAGGGAAGTCTTTAAGTAAAGAACTAAGAAGTAAACTCATCTCTTCTAAACTGCCTACAAAAATGGCATCTTCCCACTCCCCTGTAGGTTTCCAGAGCAGTAGTGCCAAAATGAAAGGCAGTATAAGGAAGAGCACAGTAGTAGAATTGAGATGACTGAAAAAAAAGGGGGGGGGGAGGCATGTTCTGCCAGACAGTCCCTGTGTCACTGAGGCTTTCTTCTATTCTTATGATGTTTATGGCGAAGCTGCTACGCAGAGCAGTGAAGAATTCGCTGCACAGCTGAATAAAACAGCAACATTTTAAACTGAGGAATGGCAAGGCATTTTGTTTAGGCAAAATACTAAAATGGGTAAGCAAAGGAGAAACCAAACCAAAAAAAAACAGCAATCCCATCAATCAATTAATACCTGTAAAGGCATTCATTTGTTTTGGGTTGTTCACAGTCAGCATTCCAATGCCATTGTCATCTTTGGAAAGGTTGATGGATCCACCAGCAAACTGCTGAAGTTTCTTCTTTATCAATTCTTCCTTATAGCCATGAGCACCATTATACAGCGACACCCTTCTGTGCTGCAGCAGCCTCTCTGTAGTCTGAAGTAAGTTATTCCACAGAGAAAAGGCCATTTCTGGAAATAAATGGGGGGATCAGAGGGGTTAGAATCAGCAAATTTCCTTTGAAATCACAGAATCATAGAACAGCTTCGGCTGGAAGAGACCTTCAAGATCATCAAGTCCAACGTTATTTATTCCCAGCCCTATCAAAACCACTAAACCACATCCACGTCCCTAAGCACAACATCTACTGCAGTTGAAGGGAGAGAGGAGAACACAACTTGCACTCCTGATCCCTTAAGCAGCTTCCCTAGGGCAATAAAATCTCCCTTAATTGATTTTGGGCCTCTAGTAGTGACATCATCACTACCCACCTGAAATACCAAAAGTGGATAATAATCTGAAGACTTCACCAGGGTGGGGAGTTTGTCTATCACACCCTTAACTCGTGCCCCAGGGAGACAACCCACTTCTCTATTAAGCAGGTCCAAAGGGCATATTGGGCTCTCTGTCCCCCTCTGGAGGGAGTCACCCACAACAAACTCTTAGTTTGAATCTACTACCGCAAAGTTAGCGCAAGTTTTATGAAGTTATTTCAGTAGTTAAGTGAAAAATTAGCATAATTTAAAGTCTTTCCTTGTAAAAATTCCCCAAAAATATTTGCATGCAGAACAGGAGAGGGTGAAGAACTATAGTAAGACTCTTACATATTCCATCAGACTAACTTGCTCTGTACTAATCTTCTCCCCACCCCACCCCCCGCCCAAAAAGTTAAAATACCCAAACCCCCCACATGCCACAACTCTGTTGGAAGAAAAATCCTATCAACATTGCTGGGTTTCAGGGTCTGGATTCCCTGTTTTTCCATAAGCAACTATTACAACAAAACCTTCCGGAGAGAAATACTCAAGGAACACAAACATCAAGAGCTGAAGGCCATTCCTACGTTGAGGTCCATTCCCTGTCACCTAATTTCATTCACACATTTATCACACTCCATCTTCAACTAGTTAGTGGATTCATGTTTGTCCTGCCACATTGCATCCACCTCACAGCACTATTTCAGAAGTTCCAACACAAATAAACTAGTAAGGGCTACACAAATCTATGCATTAGAATGGTGCCTAGACTGTATACACTGGAACAGGTAAAGGGATAATTTTTTAATGTCTGGTGAGACATTCTGAAGGGTCATCTGAGTCTTTTGCTAAATTAAGAGTTTTAATCTGTCACGATCAATTTTTCTACACTAAAGAGTAGACTAATCAAACTAACTGAAATTTAATCAAGTTTAAATCCACAAGATTAAATACTTCATTCAAAAATATTACCCAGCTACTGCTGCACCCCAACACTCTCCATTTACACACATCCTAATAGTCTTCAAGACTCCAGCCATCACCTTTCGGAGCTTCTAAAATCACTGAATCTGAACAAATTCTGTTCAGTGATTTTACTTTTCAGCTCAGTTCTTCCAAGTCCCTGCACTGTCTGCAGTCAGCAGCCTGTTTTCCC